>PVKP010053928.1:0-11715 GCA_004027715.1 Plecturocebus donacophilus | reverse complement strand
TAAAAGCTATCTGCTCTTGGGTTCAGTAATGAATTTTAACAAACAACACAAACTGTCAATACACACCAAAGAAAGAATTAGGTGGATTTTTTAAAATATTAAAAGTGTATACTCTGGAAAAGATCTTGTTAAGGGAATAAAAAGACAAGACACATATTGAAAGAACCTATTTGCAAAATACAGAACTGAGAAAGAATTTGTATTCAATATACAAAAATATCTTAATACTAAGTAAAGCAGCCCAATTAAAGATGCACATAAATCTGAACAGACACCTCACCAAAGGACTTAAGAGAAATCAGCCCTCTCAAAAGACTCCACCACTGATATCAACCATCTGCCTGAAACTGCCTCTCCTTTCTTGCCTGATAAGAGACCACTCATGACAGAGAGGGTCTGGACAGTATACAGAGGATCCACAGAACAAGTTTTTGTGTCCTCTGCTTCACTTTTTAATGTCAGAAGGCTGAAAACTTCACCCTTTACTCTGTCATCATGGTAACACTGCCATTTTTTTGTACATGGGACCCATGAGGAAGTAAGAAACTCAACTGCGATTGCATGTTCCATAAATATTCATTACTCCTCCTAGAGCTTATGAAATATGTGTATTTGGCCATGCCACTGAGCATAAATTACTGTTTCCTTTACCTCTCCCTTAAAAAGTCTGCTTCTCGGTTCTGGCTGGAGTCTGTGCTTCCCAGCCTATTAGAAGGACTATCCTGCAGGCTGCAACCCTTTACAGGAAGTAAATCTCTCACTGGGTGCAGGCGCTCATGCCTGTAATCACAGCATTTTGGGAAGCCAAAGTGGGTGGATCACCTGAGTTCAGGAGTTTGAGACCAGCCTGGCCAACATGGTGAAACCCTGTCTCTAGGAAAAATACAAAAAATTAGACAGGCATCCGGCTACAAATGTAATTCCAACTAATTGAGAGGCTGAGGCAGGAGAATTGCTTGAACTTGGGAGGTGGAGGTTGCAGTGAGCCAAGATCACACCATTGTACTCAAGCCTGGGCAACAAGAGTGAAACACCTTCTCAAAAAAATAAAAATAAATAAAAATGTAAAAAATGAAAACTCTCCAAATTTATGAACCTCATCATTCTTCAGTTGACAGTGTTACAAAGTTCAAAAGACCTTCCGTACTCTCCCACAGAAGTCCTAGAAATTCTCATTTTTAAAATTAATTTAGATATGTGAGAACCTGTAATCAAATGAGTAGAAATACTGAAACTGTGGTTTACCAGTTATTTATCTCTTAATTCCATCAAGCAGTTCTCTAAAATTAACCATGAGAATATGTATGCCTAATTCATGGCTAAAATTTTAGGATGAAACCTATAAGATCTCTATCTGTGTTTTATGCATGTTAATGTATGTTGTGTATATGTGATATTTTCTTAACTCCAGATAGCAATGCAAAATTCATTTATAAAATCCTCTAAAAAATGCTCTATTCTAACTTAGTTTGGAAAAAAAGTAAGCATTTATACATAAACATTCCCCAAACTCCTAGAAAAATAGAAACTGATACGTTTTTCAAGTTAACACAATTTACATAAAACATAGTTAAATAAGATCAATTTAATATTTTTGATGTAATAAAAGAACTATGCCTTCAGAGCTATCACTATTGAATATAAAATAAACATAAATTTCTATTCTTCTTGAGTTGTACTCAAATAAGCTAATATTATACTTACTAGATACTTAAAATCTTAAAGCTTATAGATTGATTCTAATTAAGTTGTTATTCTTATTAAAAAAACATTATTTAAATAATAATTTTTTACAGTAAATCTGCCTAATAGTTTCCAAAGTACTTTTGGTAATTTTTAACCTTAAAGTTAATCCAACTAAAAGATTTGCATTAAATATGTAGATCATTTATAAATAAGATAAAATACTAAAACATTAATTACTGAACATAACGAATGCAACTTTATATACTTTTGTTCCCTATTTTTACCGAGAGAATAAAGATATTTTGGCCTGTTGATAAACATTTTTTTTGTCTACAACACTCAGAAATTGTACAATGAGGAAACATCACTCTAGATGTTGGGAGATCATATACTCATACATTTTCTAATCTACTATAGCATGTTAATATATGACTATTTAAAATTCTCTACTTCCTAGTTTACTCTGGAAAATAAAGATTACCAAGTGTTAAAAATATAATCTATACATAAATAAAATTACTAGAAATAATAGAATAGTAACAACTCTATGCAAAGTATGCAGGAAAAGTAGGACAAGTTGTGCAAATAAAGTAGGTTGTATTTTTTATTAGAAAAACTATACAAATATATACAAGTAAAAAGAGATATCTAACCTTCCCTGTATTATATTTGAATTGGTAAAATGTTTTCAGAAATTATATAAAATTCCTGGAAATTTGTCAATGTCCTCCTTATCCATGCTCTATGCTGGCGTAGTGTTATGAGTCACATTTCCCATTATCATTTTAAATGCTGTATGCCACAGACAAAATTGAATAGCCTTGTCAGTTGTGGTATAATGAACTCCCATCAGATCTTTCATCACAGCCATTTCATGTTCTTTGTCATTTAGATATTATTTAGCCCTGATGCTTTCCTAAAAGCTCCTGCAATCAGCTATGGGTCAGAATGTTTGTCTCCAGCACAGGACTCCCTGTGAGACTCAACAGAAAACACTATGACAGGTACTCTGGTTACAGGCTTCTGATGATATTGCTTTAATAACTTTAAGACCATACACTTGACTCAGTGAAGCTGTCCAGAAGTCTAGTTGAGAAACTGATGGGTTCATGACACTGCTAACCCAAGATTCAGCAAGACTAGAATTGATTATATGGCACTGAATGAACTGATAAAAATTGATTATAATTTTATAGCTTCTTTTGAGCATTGCTGGTTCTTTAATGTTATAGTTTCTGGATTTAAGAAATCTCTTTCTCTTAAGCTAACTAGAACTCACAACAATTTAGTAGTTTACACTTTTGTAAATAGAAGTGGAGCATTTCTCTTTTTTCACCAAACTGATTTCTCCAGAATTTTGAAATTCTTACTGAATACTCTTATTTTCATGACAATATAGTTGTTAGCAGAAGTCCAATAAGAATCTATTCACCTTAGAACAGGACATAACTGGAAACTTTGGTTATATTATCAAGGCTTTTACTGGAATATCATATTTAGGAATAGTGTGCCTAAGATCAGTTATGACCAACCATTTTAAGGATCTAAGGTTGACTTTTATGGAGCCTATCCTTACAAATCACTCTGAGAAAAGCCGGCCTGATACCTAGATTAGAGGGTTTACAGCCCTACAGGTAAGTAGGGAAGGTCATTTCCTTGTAGGCTCAGGAAATTGGGGATAATTTTGAGGCCTGAAGAAGAGAGAAATTCATCCAAAGCTATAAGGACTGCAGCTGAAATTTGATAGTATGTTCTGGGCTTGGCTTTTAGCCTCAATAAGGCCTTTAAAAGTCCAATCTGAGATTCTGTATGAAAACTTCCAGCAAAGAAGCTTGAAAGCACCTATGTGGTCAACTCTGTTTTTTTTTTTTTTTTTGTGGAGGGGGATGTACCAAATTTTTTTATTTGAAGGAATGATACAAAGAACTTAAGTGGATGTTTTGTTACAACTTATAGAAAAGGTGAAGGAAACCCCAATATGGATGCACTGCCTTGGTGACAAGGGAAGTCACCCTGTGGCTATGACGAAATTAGCCTAAGGCCTAGCTTTCATTATCACTGTCTTCCAGGGTATGCTTGTCAAAGAAATATTCTACCAAGCCAGATTGGGGTCCTCCCATCTTTTGCAAGTTGGTCACGCAGTCACCCAATTCTTTGATGAATTTCACGTGCTCATTCAGCTAATGTGTCTCAATGAAGTCACACAAATGGGGGTCATTTTTGTCAGTGGCCAGTTTGTGCAGTTCCAGTAGTGACTGATTCACGTTTTTTCCCAAATGTAATGCACACCCCATCACATTCAGCCGGCTCTCCCAGTCATCACGGTCTGGTTTCTTGAGATCCTGAAGGAAGATGTGGCCACCTCGTTGGTTCTGCAGCACCATCAGTGTCTCAGCATGTTCCCTCTCCTCATGAGATTGGTGAAGAAAGTACTTGACAAAGTTCTTCAAACCCACATCATCGCGGTCAAAGGACAGGTAAACATTGGCATCGAGCTTCAGGTTGATCTGGCGGTTGATGGCGGCCTCTGAATCCTGCTGGTAGTTCTGGTGCACCTGCGAAGGAGACGCGGTTGTGATGGCGGCGGCGGTGGAGGCTGCATGGCACTGGAGAGGCAGCGGGGGCCTTGGGGCAGTCCGAGGGCGTGGCGTGGAGGTGACGGAGGGCTGGCTGTGGGCGGCCGGCTGGGGCTGGAGACAAGCGCCAGGTTCCATCCAAGCACTGTTGAAGCAGGAAACCATGGAAACTCTCAGTGAAGAACGTCTCAACTCTTGTTCTTGCTGCACTTACATAATCAGGCAAAATCTAACAAAACTAGACTTATTTTTAAAACAAGAATAATCTGACTTTGATTATCTATGATCCAAAATGATGGTTACTACTGAGAGTAATTTTATGTTTCAATGGAAAGCTATAACTCGGCCGGGCATAGTGGCACATGCCTATAATCCCAGCACTTTGGGAGGCCAGGAGTTCAAGACCAGCCTGGGCAACATGGCAAAACCCCATCTCTACTAAAAATACAAAAATTAACTAAGCATGGCGGTATGTGCCTGTAGTCCCACCTAATCAGGAGGCTTAGGAGGGAGGCTTGTTTGTACCCAGAGACAGAGGGTGAAGTGAGTTGAGCTTGCACCATTGCACTCCAACCTCAGCGATAGAGCCAAATCCTGTCTCAAATAATATTTTTAAATGAGAAAACTATAGCCATTGAGGGTTATCAGATTCTAGTCTTGTTTCTTGTCTTTGGGCTATTTTTATCTCTTTGTAAACTGCATCCTGCCATCTGATAAATTTTGTCCCATGGTGATACTTGTAGAACAAGAAGCCAAGTATTATCTCCCCTACTAATGTATCAGGAGAATCCACACAGTGTGACCTCATTTAATGAGATTCGGGAGAAGGGAAGCTACACAGATGGAAAGCCTTTGGCTGCATGGGGTGGGGGTTTGAAGCATTCCATGTGATACTTTAATAGTGGATACCTGCCACTATGTGTTTGTCAAAACACGCAGAATTTCACAGCTAAATGGGTAAATCAAACTCTATTCTAATTAAATAATATTATTCGGGATGTGGAGTATACCAGCACAGAATACATAGTGTGAAAAATAATTTAACTATGTCACAAATTGCTACAGTTTGGATGTGGTTTGTCCTTGCAAAAATTCATGCTGAAATTTGACCCCCAATGTGGCAGTGTGTGGAGCTGGGGCCTAGTAGAAGGTGCTTGGGTTACGGGGATCGATCCCTCATGGATAGATTAGTGCCCTCCCATGGGGGTGAGTTCTGTCTGCTCTCACAGGAGTGGATTAATTCAAAAAGAGTCTTGCTTCCTTTGCTTCCCTCTTGCTTTCCCTCTTGCTGTGATCTCTGGTGTACCCCTTGCTCCCCTTCCACTTTCCATCATGAGGTGAAAAAGACTGAGGCCCCACCAGATGCAACTGCCCAATCTCGGACATTCCAGCCCCCAACATTGTGAGCCAAATGAACCTTTTTACTTACAAATTACCCTGCCCCAGACGTTCTGTTATGGAAGCACAAAGTGGACTAAGACAAAAATGTGGGGAAAAGCTCACTGAAGGTGGAGGGAAAATGGTGCTGACCTAAGTCTCTTTGAAAATGAATAGAATCTGTAGGATGAAGGCAAATGAACTATATTTCATCATTGGATTCCATTTTATAAAGTTCTTTCCAACAGGGGTAATTTTGAATGATTGTAAAACCACAGTATCTGTATCGGGAATAAAACAATGAGTTACGTAAGTCACAGACAGTAGGAACCAGGTCTCTCACTGTTGAAGTGGGAGGTTACAAATTAGCAAGGCCATCACACACACAAAAACATTTTCTCTAACCCTGAGCAGACTCATGTGGATGGCACCTACTCACCAAAGCTCAGATTTCTTCTCTTGCTTCACCTTTATTGAACTCCTATTTAGTTCTCAACTCAAGTGATTGGTGTTCAGATGTCACTTCTGATTTCAGAAGGAGAAACTCAAATACATCATTACAATTACTTTAAATTCTTTGAATAAGAAATATGCAAACCTGGCCAGGCATGGTGGCTCATGCCTATAATCCTAGCACTTTGGGAGACCAAGGTGGGCAGATCACTTGAGGGATCAGTTCAAAACCAGTCTGGCTGATGTTTAGTAGAGATGGAAACCCCATCTCTACTAAAAATACAAAAAAAAAAAATAGTCAGGCATGGTGGAAGGTGCCTGTAACCCCAGCTACTGGGGAGACTGAGGCAGGAGAATTGCTGAACCCAGGAAGTGAAGGTTGCAGGGAGCTGAGATCATGCCACTGTGTTCCAGCCTGGGCAACAGAGTGAGACTCTGTCTAAAAAAAGAAACAAAAAGAAAATAAAGATACAAACTTGTGGAGGAAGTAAATAACACCAAGGAATATGTGAAAGTTGCCCAGAGTCCATAACATTTGCATTTATTTGGAGAATAAAAAGGAGACCAGCAAGAAGAAAACAGGGACAAGTGCTTTAACCTAAAGCACTAAAGAACAATGGATCAGGGCACATGGAAGCTCTGCTCATTAGGAAAGAACATGCAGCCATGTGTGGCTGAGGTGGATGCTACTGGACATGTGATTTAATACTTGGGGACCTGGTCAGTAATATAAAGACAGCTATAATAATAGAAGTCCACACACCTTCTTTCTTAGAGGATTAAACTGAAAAATGCAAGGTTTTCTGAAGCTTAAAACTCCAGTTTTATGGTAGGTATGTTTATTAACATCATAATCACTATTTGAGTGTTATAATACATTTGCCTTCTTTTGAATTAAGTAGAATAATGATGGAAACTGACAATAATTTTAGTCCCATATGGTTTCATATCAAAAAACATAAGGTAGATTAGCAGAGATATAATTCCCCCCGTGTTTATAGACTTAAAGAGTAGATGGTAAAAATTTCCAGGAAAGAGGAAAGTCCCTGGTGTTACACAATCATAGAGGAGGGACTATTTTTCATGGTGTTAGAAGACTTTACAGAACTACAGAACTTTATATTGTCCTGCATGTCAATGTGGAATGACTTGAGTTTCTACATACAAACTATGAAGCTCAGGCTTTGGGTGCACCCTCAGGGCAGAGCAAATAGCACCTCCACTGCCTGACAACAGAGAGCACAGAGGGCTCCTATGGTGCCTAATGAAAGAAAAGTGCTGGGCTTTGCTCCTATTCCTATGACCATGACCACCCAAACACCTTTGTTCCCCTAAGTGAGTCAGCATGACCATGATGATACAGGAGCATGTAAGTTCCCCATAGACTCAGCTTTCTGAAAAATTACAGCTTCAAGACACTCAACATACAAATAAAAGATGCAGGAAAATACGTGATTACATGAAAGAGTTGTAGAAGAAACCAGACTGAAAATGCAGGAGATGGAGTTACTTTTTATTTTTCTTCTCCCTCAAGAAAGGGAGGAGAAAAATAATAAGTGACTAAGTATAGAAACATGTACATACATACACACACATAGTAGAGGTCAGAAATTAGGATAATTTTGCTTCCAATTTCTTGGTTGCTAGCTATTGAATACCTAAATAGACTTAGAATGTTTATATAGTCAAGAGTTTACCTACAACCTTAGTGCAAACTACAATTCTCATTTTTATGTGAGAGGCATAGGAGTAGAGCTGGAAAGTCGAGTATGTAACACAAAGTCACAAAGCCCATAATGTTATTGCTGGTGTTGAACTTGTATCAGTCTATTTGTTGGGCTTTAGTTTCTTTTCTTTCTCTTTGTGGCCTAAATATGCCAAAAGTTGGGAACTTGTCACTTTTTTTACACCAGAAAAGACATAATTCAAACCAAATACACACTCAAACACAAGTACTCAGTCATTGACTCCAAACTAATCCAAACCCAGAAGAGAACATTTGTGAAGAGATGATCTCAGGTCCATGATACTGTATGTGTCTGTGTGCATTATGTCATGATTTAGAAGCTCTATTATCTACTTCAATTTATTTTTCTCTGTCACCCAGGTTGGAGTGTTGTGGTGCAATCATAGCTCACTGCAGCCTCTAACTCCTAGACTCAAGCGATCCTCCCGCCATAGCCTCTCTGGTAACTGGGATTATAGGCACAAAACCCTGTGCCCAGCTTATTCTGAATTCTAAAGAGCAAAAGCATCCTTGCTGCTAAGACCAAGCTGGGACAAAGGGCAATGAGATAAAGAACCACTTTTCCTTTCTAAAAAGATGTAAATGCAAAAATACTCAGACATGGGCTTGAATTAAGCATGACAGCCTTTCCCATGGAGACTTTGGGGCCAGCCAGAGACACATAGACTGCCCTAATAACAACCGATTATCTCAGCTTCTAGGGTATCAGAGTCCCTGCCATGCCCTCCCACCCTCACATTGCCCCATCACAAGCTCCCTCATCCCATATCATCCACAACAGGCCATTGAAATCTGCCTCAGGCAGGGCTGGGTACAGTCTGAGGCTAAAGGGACAAAGCCTTGGTTCACCCAATTTGGAACATTGGCAACCTCTGCTGGAGGACAAAAGTCCCTATGCACCATCCCAGCCCCTAAATGAGCATGGCAAACTCATCATGGCCATGGGCTAAAGCATCAGCATCAGAAGGCACAGGAGGCACCTGCAGCCAATGATACAGAAATGGGATTCCCAAGCTCATCCACTGCTGTAGCCATCACTATGTTACCTGCAGACACAGTGATGCTGTCCACAAAGGGAGTCTGGGACATTTCCTGGAAGGAGCAAACACAGATGCCAGGTGCAAATTTTCTGCAACACTCACCAGTGATTAACTAGAAGGCTTAATAAGTGGTGTGCACCGCTGGAAGGAAACATCCCTGGGCTCCCTGGAGCTGCAGGACAAAATCCAAGCCAAAGAGAGGAGAGGTAAAATGTACTGAGTAGGGGGCATGGGCTCTCCATGATAGTGTCTCCAATGTGGGCTCATTGTCCTTTGTACTGCGGAACTCAATACATTCATGGTCACCTGTGGATTGTCCTCAGAGGCAAAACACTACCCACTCCCAGCCAGAGGCTCTGTGTCTCCAATACCCAGCTTTCTTGCCTTCCCTCTGATCCTGACATCCATCTACACACCCTCATGAAGGGGTTCTAACCCACTCAAAACATTTAGGGGCTTTCAGACATCTGCCTTCCATGAGCCTGACAGTCCTGTACACCACCTCTACCCTCTGCCCTCACACCTAGCTAAGGTTTCTTCTCTTCATGGGATTCTCTGAATTGTGCATTTGCCGTTCACATTTGCACATCTTCTCCTACTCTGAGGCCTCTGACCTTCATATGTTCATCTATCCGGAGAGCACTGGAGACATTGCAAAGTAGTCCTCCACGCCTGTTCTCCGCACCTAAGTTCTATGGCCTTGTCCCTGGTGCTGGACTCACATCACAAGACTTTTTCTTATTCACACATGGCCACTCTGTGGATTACTTACCCTTCCCAAAGTAGTCGGCCAACTCAGGAGATAAAGACTTTTTAGTTGGCCTGGCACAGTGGCTCATGCTTAATAATCCCAACATTTGGGAGGTCAAGGCAGGAGAATCACTTGAGCCCAGGAGTTCAAGACAAGACTGGGCAACACAGTGAGACCTCATCTCTACTAAAAATACAAATAAAAATAATTAGCCTATGTGTTGCCACACACCTGTGGCCCCAGCTACTCGGGAGGCTGAGGTGGGAGGATTGCTTAAACCCAGGAAGTCCAGGCTGCAGTGAATGGCAATCATGACACTGCACTCTAGCATGGATGATACAGTGAGACCCTGTCTCAAAAACAAAACAAAAAAAAAACGACTTTTTAGTCATACATTTTATGTTTCAGTATCATAGACTTCCTCAGGTCAAATCGATCAGTAAGAATGGTGCTCAGTCTAACTCATATACGTATAAACTCTTTGTAATTATTGCTCCTTTCAATTATAAAATCAAGACGCATTTACTAAGGATAAACAAAACTACAAAACCAATAAAACTTCAATGAACAGCACTAATTTAAAGCAGTGGATGATGTTTTGCAGACACCAAATGGGCATCAAAGGTGAGGAAGGGGCAGCCACCAGGGCCCAGGTTCTCTGGAGCTCAGCACATGTCCTGGGTGCAGTGACTGGGCTCCTCTTTGCTTACCACCCAGGCCCTGCAATGCCTGTCAGCACATTTCCCCATCCATCTGGGGTAAAGCAGCACTGACGGCTGGGCACTGATACAATCCACAGTACTCAGGCCCTTTTCCCTCCCTCTCTTCCAAACGCTCCAGGATTTGCTTACCTTGATTTTAAACTATGTTCATTAAAATGAAAACAGACTGGGCATGTTGGCTCATGCTTTTAATCTCAGCACTTTTGGAGGCCAAGGGGGGCAGATCATCACTTGAGATCAGGAGTTGGAGACCAGCCTGGCCAACATGGTGAAACCTCATCTCTACTAAGAATGCAAAAATTAGACCAGTTGCAGTGGCCCATGCCTGTAATCCCAGCACTTTGGGAGGCCGAGGTGGGCAGATCAACAGGTCAGGAGTTCGAGACCAGTCTGGTCAACATAGTGAAACCCCATCTCTACTAAAAATACAAAAACTTGGTTGGGCACGGTGGCTCACACCTGTAATTCCAGGACTTTGGGAGGCCGAGGCAGGTGGATCCCAGGGTTAGGAATTCAAGACCAGCCTGGCCAAGATAGTGAAACGCTCTCTCTACTAAAAATACAAAAATTAGCTAGGCATGGTGGCAAGTGCCTGTAATCCCGGCTACTCAGGAGGCTGAGAGAAGAGAATCGCTTCAACACCGGCAGATGGAAGTTGCAGTAAGCCAGGATCGTGTGCCACTGCACTCCAGCCTGGGCAACAGAATGAGCCTCTGTCTCAAACAACAACAAAAAAAGCATATGTATATATATAAAAAAATTAGCCAGGTGTGGTGGTGAGCACCTATAATACCAGCCACTCAGAAGGCTGAGGCAGGAGAATCGGTTGAACCCAGGAGGCGGAGGTTGCAGTGAGCTGAGATGGCACCACTGCACTCCAGGCCAGAGGACAGTGTGAGACTCCATCTCAAAAAAATCAAAAAACAAAAAGAAAAAATTAGCCAGGCATGGTGGCAAGCACTTGTAATCCCAGCCACTTGCACCTGTAATCCCAGATACTCAGGATCCTCAGGGAGGAGAATCACTTGAACCTGTGGGGCAGAAGTTGTAATGAGTCAAGATCATGCCACTGCACTCCAGCCTGGGAGACAGGGGTAAACCATGTCTCAAAAAATGATAATACATAAATATAATGAAAACATAAACATTTTTAAATTCTTCCAGATGTGATGTGGCAAGGAAAATGGCTTCAGCCAGGCTAAAATGTAATGGCTTCTCAGGCTCACAGGCTACGTGCAGGCTCACAGGCAACATGATAAGGCACTACAATTAATCAGGCCAACGCCAGGTGCAGACACCAGCCTCATTTCAATGGAATTCAAGAACTCGCCGCTCAGGGTCACACGGACCCTGAGAAGAAACC
>PVKP010053927.1:0-11714 GCA_004027715.1 Plecturocebus donacophilus | reverse complement strand
GTGAAACCCAGCAACAAGAAATTGAAGCAAAGGTACTTGTGGATAAAGAAAGCATTAGCTAGTTTGGTTAGAGCATAATAGATTTTCTGGATTTCAAAAATTTGGGGTGCAATAAGAGCAAAGTTTATGCTATTTTTACATTTTTCAGTGCAAAAAGGTGTTAATATAGAAACAATAAAGTTGACATTTGATTACCTTTAAAAAAAAAAAAAACCCTGATTAGCTCATTACGTTACTGGTCCAAAAAGGTCAACAAAAATGAACAAAACACTCAAGATAATTTATATCTTTTGTTATTGATAATAATAGGCCTTAGGTACAAATTGTGCCTTTAGAAATTAGATAAAGATGGTAGTAGTACATATTTATAGTTGATAAATAAATAAATATTGATCTACTGAGAGGACAGGCTGAAACGTCTTTACTAATGGAGTTCATGAAGAAAACTGAACTAGATGACTAAGTTAGTTGGAATAAATAAATGAGACAGGAAAATAAAATACTATAAAAGAAAAAAAAACTTCTATATCAAGGTTATTTTATCATGAGATTCAAAAAACAAAATTAATTACACATATTTAACACAATGCCCAAAATACAAAACAAAGGAAAATTTGGTCTTTCAATTACTGATCCTACCCTTATCAGCAGGAAATAAACAAATAAAACTAGAATCATGTCTGAGCTTTGACAGCAGTCTGTGGAAGGCATCATAAAGAAATCGCCGTTTTCAGTTCCCAAGCCAGGTCTGACCGAGGCAGGTTGAAGAGTTGGTGCAGAAGCAGAGAAACCGTCCAATGGGACACTGATTTTCCACACTGTTTTCCCCAAGTCAGTCACTGATTTTTCAAAACACTGATTCAAGGTAAAGCGGAGTTTTTGCTGCAGAACTGGATCACGCCGCATTGAAAGTCTTCTTTGCACCAGGCTCTGGCTGCCTCTCTTGTCCTGCTGATTGGCTTTTTAATAGATGCTGCGAGGCTGGTTAACTTTTCAGTTTGCGTCCTGCATGCAAGTTTATCTGAGTGCTGACAGCCGCATTCCTATGCCCATCTTCACAGTAGCTCGGAGCTGCGTTGTATAGCGTTCTCCACTGAGCTGAGCAGAACCTGAAATGACTCCTCAGAAACAGCACTTCAGGTTTCTTTAACCTATTTGCTACTCTTTCTCACCTTAATTAACAAATGGCTTCCTGTTCCTCTACATTTGAACTTTTCTTTTTTCTGGAATTTATCCAGTAAATCAGAAAAGACCAAAAATAATCTTCAAGAAAAATTATCTGATTTCAAAAAATTACAACTATCTTAAGTGTGATTGTGCATGAAAATCTTCATATCTTCATTCTCAAACAAAAAAAAATAAGATGAATTATATCTCAATGAAGCATTAAAAAAAAAAATTTGTGACTTCCTAATGAAGAGGAAGATCCAGGCTTCTCAGATCAACTTCCCCTTTGACTATCATGCTGCATTTCAATAGAGGTTGAAATGAAAAGGTTTTACCTTCCTATAGGTGGCAGGCTAGGCCTTGGGGAAACTCTCCAGAAGGCACTATTTTTACTTAAAACAAGATCAAACAGAAACCTTTTCACATGTGAGTCCTAAAACTGTAAACTGGAACCCTTTCGTATGTGATTCCTGAAACTGTAAACTAAAACCTTTTCACATGTGAGTCCTAAAACTGTAAACCGGAACCCTTTCATATGTGATTCCTGAAACTGTAAACCAAAACCTTTTCACAAGTGAGTCCTAAAACTATGAACCTAAGAGTCTTTCACCTGTAATATCTAAAGTATAAGCCTATATAAAGGCTGAACCTCTCTTTGTTAGACGAACTGGGTTTTGGACAAATTATCGCCCAGGCTCCCAGCCATAATAATAAGAATAAACCCCTCTTCCTCCTGCATTCAATGTTCGAGAGATCCATTTCCCTTGGCTGCTCCTGCTACACTAAGAGCACAGTTTCAAATAGGACTTTTTTTCCCAGGGTGACCCAAAAGTGAACAGAGGAGGAGCCAGCTCAGCAGACCTGAGCAGGTCCCATTGGTCTCTGCTGCCACTTGACTGGAACCCACCGAGAGGAATGCCCTGACGCTTAGAGTCTCACCGAGGCTTGTGCCATCACTGTGATTCTCCAGTTCTCTAAAAGCCTGTTTTCAGGAATGCCTAGGTGTTTGACACAATTAAGTGTTTGCTAAAATGCATTTGTTTCAGATCATCTCAATAGTAATTCGCAGGTGGTGATCACATTTTATAATTTTTGAACAAGTATAACTATGTGTTTTCTTCTATTTAGTTTTTTAAAAACCACCTTCCTTAAGAGAAGCATGTTTCAAAATAAATTCCACACTAAAGTTATTCATTTCTCTGGAATGCCTCCCTCTTCCTGCCATCTTTGAGCTTCTCGGTGCTGTGACTGTGTCCTGCTCCTCTTTGTACCCAACTTCCCTGAAGAGGAACAGTTGCCCGAGAAATGTGCAGTGATTGAAGAAAAGTAAGTGGGTGGATGGCTGAGTTCCATTTTAACCTATTTCATTAGGAGCTGCATTGTGGGAGAGAGAACGAAGCCTCTGAAGTCAGTCCAAATCTGGGCTCTCAGGCTCAATAACTGCCTAAGCTCTGACTGATAACAGTACCTACCTCGTAGGTCTGTTGTGAGGAGTAAATATAAGCATGCTGGTAATCGCTTTCCCTGAGTTCACTCAGCTCCCTGGTCACCTCCTGGCCTCCCATCTGAAGCCACTGCTTGTGCAGGCGACTGCAGGTCTGATAGCCTAAATGAATGAAAGGGGAAATGGGACAGGTCCTAGGGAGCCACCGTGGGGCAGAGAGGGATCCAAAGAGAAGACAGTAATCTCCTCTCTGCTTATTGTTCTTTAAGTTTCTGCCAAATGAACCTGTTTGCAGATGGACGCAGTACCTGCCCAAGCCCCTGCTCAGTCCTGTGCTAGGGCCTGGGTGCCCAGTGTAGTCCCATCCATGGGTGGCTCATGTTTCAGCCAGCAAAGCAAGCCACCGTCTGGCAGTAAACTCACTGGTCATGTCCCCTTGCTGGAACTCATCATGGCTGCCAGGGAAACAAAGCTTGGCTCGTTGAACTGAGAGGAGAAAAGCAGCTCCCTCTCACCTATCATGTGCCTTTACAAGAAGACAAGAATGCCTGCTGCCTACCCCACCCAGCTCCACCAGCCCTGCTATCTTGTGCAAAGAAAGTCTTTAGATGGAGGCTGCCGGGCTGGCTCCAGAAGGAGCCCCCTAGGCCTGCAGCAACCCTGCCTCTGATCTTGAATTCGACCAACTGTGAACCAGAATGGAGAAAGGGATGTTCACTAATTAGCTAAGAGTAAAACTCATCTCAAACTTCAGGAGCCCAAGGTGACAATACCTCTATCAATGCCCTGGCGTTCTTCCCATGGGTATGAACAATGCTGTTGCGGTGAGCAACCACCCTTGAGGGGCTCTGACTGCCCCAGAAGAAGAGAAGAAGAAAATTTGAGAGCTGTGAGTACAGTCAGAAACTCCAGTGAGTCCCCAAAACCCAGGAAGTTAAGATTCCACATAAAACAGAAGAGGACAAAGAACATCTGACTCTTTCACTCCACGGAATCAGTAAGTCCCCACCTAGATTACAATTCCTGAGAGGAGGGCTATTCCTTATATATTTTATCTTATTTCACCACCGAATAATTTCCAGGGCCTAGCTGAGTCGTCATGACTGCAGTAACAATAACAGCCATCGCTTTCCATGTATGGCTATATGTGAGTGCTTTCTGGACATTGTCTCATTCAATCTTCTCCATAATCTACAAGTAGGTACTATTTTATCCCTACTCTGTAGATGCAGAAAGGCAGGCTCAGAATAGCAGAGTGAATGGGCCAGGCATGGTGGCTCATGCCTGTAATCCCAGCGCTTTGAGAGGCCAAGGCAGGTGGATCACCAGAGGCCAGGAATTTGAGATCAGCCTGTCGAACATGGTGAAACCCAGTCCTTACTAAAAATACACACACACACACACACAAAATTAGCCAGGTGTGGTGATGGGTGCCTATAATCCCAGCTACTCAGGAGGCTGAGGGAAGAGAATCGCTTGACCCCAGGAGGTAGAGGTTCAGCGAGCCGAGATTGTGCCACTGCACTCTAGCCTGGGCAACAGAGCGAGACTGTCTCAAAAGAAAGAAAGAAAAAAAAAAGAATGGCAGAGTGAATGGCTCAAGATCACACAGCCAGGAAGAAACAGCTTCTTCCCAGCCCAGCTCTAATGACTTAGTCTCTGCCCTCACTCACCTTTCTGCCACCTTTGACATAACTAACTACCCACCATCTCTGACATGACCTCTCCTCTGTGCAGCCTTAAATGACATTTGCTTCATTCACGGTGCATGTGGCCTCCAGAAAAGGAAATTAGAAAGAACGTGGAACTCTCAATAAGAACAGCAATGAAGCCACCTTGCTTAAGGAGGAAAGGATGGTGGTGACCAAGTTTCCAACCTTTCTGGATGGCACAAGTGCAGAGGGGCACACCCAGGACCCTTCACTCGTGTGACCAGCCTGAGGCAGAGCAAATGGGGTTGCTTAAGGACACAACTCTTCCCCTTACCCAGGAGAACTCCTTGTAGAAGGGGCTGTTTCCAAGCACCTAGGGAGTTGAAACGGCAAAGTTATAACTGGACAGAAATTACACCTTTCTAAAAAGAAATTATGACAATTAGCCTGGGTAAAAACATTATTTCCTTCATCATAGCCTTCAAATTCAAAACCACAATAATAATTAATTTCATTTTCATGTTTGCAGTAATTATTGCACTAGAGATAATGGGGCCCACATTAGATAGCAGAAACAATTGCCCTGGTTTAAAAGCTTTATTAATGAACAATACAGCTGTAGTAAATTAAGGCACAGGAAGGAAACGTAGCTGCTGGTGATTGGTGGGTCGGTCGCTAGATTTAATTTTTGTTATTGGGTCAGTAAAGATAGGAAGAAAATACTTCTCAAGTGGGAGGGAAGGAAATTACAGATTTGATGAAAATAAATCACTTTTTGAGCTTTTGAGTCTTTTCAATTGAGGCTTGGTTAATGCAGGTGACAGCCCCCTCTGCCTGTGACTTGGCACATGGTTATTGGGAGCCATTTGTAGCACTCCCATTCTGTCTGTAAAAAGACATTTTAATTGAAAAATCATTTGCCCATAAAATTATTATCATCAATTTAGATTCCACCAAAGGGCTGCATTATGACCATGAAACAATTTGTAGTGGATTCATTTTACTCACTAAATCACTTTACATTATACTGTGAACAGAATGATTAAAGCAAGTTAGCATTTTGTTGGCAAAGTAATTACATTATTATGCATTTCACCCACAGAGAGACTTCTACTACCGAGTCCATTTGTCTTGTTGACAGAACATCTATATGCATTGGACAGAATGCATTTTATTTAGTTGATGCAATTAATTTTATTCACCAGACACTTTTAAACCTAAGCTACATTTTTTCTTTTTTTGGTCACAGAAATAGATTTGATTGGGGAACAAAATTAATCTTGTCTACACAATGTGTGCTCAGAAAATTTCTTCCAATAGCTATGCGAGTTTGCAAACAAGTAAACAAAACAGGGAGAAAACGAGCAAAAGCAAAACAAAAGCCTCAAAAAGCAATGTTCTTCCGGGGTCTGTTTTTTAAACTCTTCTATGTAGCCAGGCAGGATACAAATCCAAAGACAACTTGAAAATGTGGAGCTAGAGATGGTGGTGAAAAGAGAGGGGCTTCTCCGCTCTCAACAATTTGGCTGGGAAAATAGGGCAGCACGGATTAATCTTTTAAAAGGACCTCACACAACTGCTTGAGAAGTGCCTCAGCTGGTGTCTTTTTGTCAAAAGACAACAAAAATAACGTTTTATCCGAGCGGTAGAAATGGCTTTGGACTTTCCTGAGGTGGGGGGTGGGGGGAGGGTGGTGCCGGGCTCTGAGTGTAGTCAGGCTTGTGAGGCAGGAGTGAAGATCTCAGGAAGCCCAACTATGTCCCATACAAGATGCCCATCATGGGTGTCCTAAAACCAAACATGAGAAGCAGAAAATGGGCCCACCTGTTCGACGCTGGAAGTCACCAGCCTGGAACTGCAGTCTCCACCCTGCAAGAGGCCTAGGTCCTCAATCACCACCAGAGGGCAGGAAACCACCTCTCTCTCTGCCGGAAGCCCCCACAGCACAGGGCTGGGCATGCGCAGTTCATCTGGAAAGACTTCCGGATTCATTCCCTCGTTGTTCAATTGCTATATTCTGAGTATCTACTTTGTGTCCTAGAAGGTTCAGCAGTGTGCAGAATCCTGATCTGAGCAGGCTGACCACCTGCTGGAGAAGTCAGACAGGTAAAGAGGAAATTAAGACACAGACAGTGTTTTTATATGGACTTCTTTTTTTGTGTGCATGTTTTTGTGCACAGTTCTATTTTGTCAAATCAGCAAATTATTTGTGCATCAAAATCTAGTGGGGAGGGTTCCTTATGGTGAGGGAACAGTTCTGTATCTTGATTGCGGTGGTGCCTATACAAATCTCCATACAGGTGACAAAACAGAACTGTGCACAAAAACATGCACATGAAGAAAGGAGTCCATGTAAAAACTGGTGAAATCTGAGTAGACCAGGTCAGTTGATTGAGTCCAGGAGTTCAAGGTGGCAGTGAGTTGTGATTCTGCAACTGCATTCCAGTCTGGGCAACAGAGCAAGACCCTGGCTCTAAAATTTAAAAAAAAATTTAAGTGTAAACAAAAACTGGACAAATCAGCAACTTATTTGTGTATCAAAATCTAGTAGTTAAGTACATTGTGCCAATGCCAAGTTTCTGGTTTTCATAACGCACTACAGTTATGTAAAATATTACTATAGGCAGAAGCTGGGTATAACTCTCTGCATCTGTTTTGCAGCTTCTCTGATCTTTAACTATTTTCTAATAAATGGTTTAAAGAAACACCGATGTGGGAAGCACAGATGGAAAATGCAGGAGGCTGCAGAAGTCCAAAGAAACGCTAGATTCTTGGGGCAGCAGGCAAGGTTCCCTGGAAAAACTCATCTTCCCAAAGGCAGCCCAGTTAAGTTACCAGAGGGATCAGCAGGAATCGAAAAGTGAAGCTGGGAGTGACAAGCAGTAGGAAAGGAGGTAACTGTAGAACAGACCCAGTCCCAAGACATCCAGATTCAAACTATATTTAAATACTGGAGAGCTTTGGCTACGCTGAAATTTAGAAGAGATAGGCTGAGTGTGAGAGAGAAAAAAGAATCCTTCAAGTCTGAGGAGTGTTGGACCGACCTGCTGGAGGGTCGCTCCTCTGTAGTCACATGGTTAGCAGGTACCTGCAAGCTGGAGCATGTGGGCTGGAAGGGCAGCAGCAGTGAGTGACACATCTCAGCAGGCCTGGCTGCCCTTCCTGGTTCACTGGCTCCAGACAGCTCCATGTCATTGCACATTTTTCCCATGGGACACATGCATCTTACTCTCCCAGGATTCTGCCAGGTAGCGCTGAGCTTCATTAGGACAACTGCCACCTGCTGCCACACACTCTCACACATCACAATGGTGGAATTCATGGGACCCACAGGCAAGTTGGAGAGATGAGTAGTCTGTCTGGAGAGTCTTTATTCTATCAAGCCCCCACTCTAATCCATCCATCTAAATCATACAATTCCACTTATCCACATGCTGTGAAATGCCCACTCCAACTTTCCTGCTTTGTGAGTTTTTATGATGAAGACTATCCAAGCTTAAGCAAAGCAAGACTCTGTTCCTACAAAAAAAAAAAAAAAAACAAAATCAAAATTGAAAAATTAGCCTGGCGTGATGGCATGTGCCTGTAGTAATGACTACTTGGGAGACTGAGATGGGAGAATTGCTTGAGCTCAATAGTTCAAGGCTGCAATGAGTTGTGATTGTGCAACTGCACTCCAGCCTGGTCAACAAAGCAAAACGCTGTCTCAAAAACAAAAAAAAAAGTCCAAGTGTAAACCGAAACTGAACAAGTCAGCAACTTATTTGTACATTGTAAAAACATAATGGCTGAACATTCATATGGTCCTCTGGGAAAGAGAAACAGGGTCTGCAGCCCCAGATACGGTAAGAAAAGTGACTGCTGGCTGACACTGAGCATGCAGCTTCATGCAGATTCCCGTGGAGTGCACACAGCAACCCTGTGGAGGCTGACGCTGTATCATCGTCATGCACATTTTAGAAATCAGTGCATGTACAAAAAGGTTAGATAACTTGCCCAAAGGTGTGCAGTCAGTATGCGCTGGGACCAGAACCCAAACCCAGGCTGTTCAATTTTCTCTTCCACTCAAGCACCAGCTTCTCCACTGTTGCCTTTCACATCTCCACTCACCTTGCACAAGATTGACCCCTTTCCAGCTCCCCAGACTGGAACTAAGGAAGCCTAGAGTGGCTGAGGACCATTCCCTGCAACTCATCCAGACACACCTTCCTGACCTTTATGGTACACCTGGAAGACAGATGCCTCCCCTGAAATCCCTTGGACCAAGGGCAAGATCCTTCAGTAGCCCTTGGTCTTTCTGGAGACACATGGAAGCTTTTTGAGAGTCCTATTAATAAAATATTTAGGTGATACTTCTCTCACTTCAGAGAACAAATGAGAAAAGGAGTTTTTGCTTACAGTATATTAAGTTACTTTAAATGACTGGAAGCCATTTGTAGATTACTTCCTGGAAATTTTGAATATGGATAAGGATATGTTAATCACCAGCTTGACACTTTCATAAAATACCCTCCAAATAGAACAGCAGTAAGGAAAGGAGCATATGTTTTCATCTCCAATATGGGCATTCTATGAAATGTAAACACTGTATCATTACTGATCCCCAAAAAACTAGGTCATAATGAATCTTGAACTTAGAAAGTAAAACATGAGGTTCTAAAGGAAATTATGCTCATCTCACCCAGTCTCCATCACTGAAAATTAAAAACAGAAATTTCAAAAGCCAAAACACATGACCCAAACTCTTCAGCATTGTGTGAATCTTGATTTTTGTGCAAATAAAAGCAGACATTACACAAAGAATTGAACGGTTATATTATGTGAAAGTAGATTTATATAAAATTAGTGATTAAGACATTGTAACATCAAGTCATCTTGGTCAGTGCATTCAAAGGCCCAGTCAATCACCCACATGTTGGACAGATGAGACAGTGATGAAGTTCTTCAAAAGTCAGTCTAGAGACATCCACCCTGGATACCCATAAGCATCATCTTGGGTGCATGTTAAAAACAAGGTGCCTGAGAGCCATCCTCCAAAACTCTGATTCAGTCACCTTGGGACGTAACCAAGGAACTGGCAGTTTTATGAAGCATCCAACTCACACGTGCGCAGACATCCCTGAGCCTGCAAACTATCCACTTACACAGCTAGTCAGTCTACAAAGAGGAAGCTACCCTGGAACACCTGCCATAGAGCTGTTTGCCCAGGTCCTGACTTATCTGGGGACAGACTTCTTGACGGCTAACTCTGTCCTAACACACCCTGGTCCACTACATCTATTTTAAATTATTACTGTTTGAGTCTATGATTATTAATGGATTTAAGATTATATTAATTTAGTACTTTGCCTTTGAATGATCTTTTCAACATCCTTACATCTTTAAAAAATAAAAAAGAGAGAGAACTAAAAATATGCCTACATTGCAAGTTGTAAATAAGAATGAATGAGGTAACCCAGGTAGAGTTTTGCACAGGTTTGGGATATAATGTGTGTTTAATAAATGTTGAGTATTAAGGTGTTATTCTTGCTTGTGACTCATCATGTATAAGGAGGAATGAATTGTCAACATTTTGGCTGCCTAGGTTAGATAAATTGTTTTCCTGAGTGCAAGGTCCAGAGATTATGGTTATTTCTGCTATATGGAGGGCTGCTGGACACCAGAGGGTAGTATTGATTCAAACTTTACGTTGGAGACTTTGGTTCCAAGTTCCAATCCCCAACCCTCCTGGCCACTCACAAAGAGTCAGTAAGATATCCAAGCATATTTCCAACATTTATTGGAAACATTTATTTTAAATGTATTTATAATAGCCAAAAATTGGAAACAATTCAAACGTTCATCAGCAAGAGAATAAATGGGGGAGAGATCCAAGATGGCCAATTAGCAACAGCTCAGGAAGGTAGCTCCCAGTGAAAGCGCAGAGAACGAGTGGACGCCGCACTTTCCGACGAATTTTTGTTGCCCACAGACCGGGAGATTCCCAGCAGAGGAACCACACGGTCGCCAGCGCGACTCTTTTGGCCAGCGCGGCTGTTTTGCTGGCGCCCCAGTGCGGCGCTTCCCGGTGCGGACTATACGGGACGGTCGGGCTTGGCTGGTCCCATCCCCACAAGGAAAACAGCAATTGGATGTGCTGAGGACTGAGAGTTTCACAGCAAGCACAGCGAACCCGGGAAGGTCCGGCACTGTGGGGAAGGGGCGTCCGCCAAAGGAAAACTAAGAAACAGAAAAAACTTCATCAGCAACAAGCCGGACATCCACTCAGAGACCCAATCTGAAAGTCGGCAATTACAAAGACGACAGGTGGATAAATCCACAAAAATGGGAAGAAACCAGTGCAAAAAGGCTGAGAACACCCGAAATCACAATGCCTCTCCTCCTACAGGGGATCGCAGCTCCTCATCAGCAAGAGAACAAGGCTTAACGGAGGATGAGTGTGATGAACTCACAAATCAGGCTTCAGAAGGTGGATAATAAGAAACTTCTGTGAGCTAAAAGAACATGTTCTAACCCAATGCAAAGAAACTAAGAACCTTAAAAGAAGATTTAACGAAATGTTAACGAGAATGGACAACTTAGAGAAGAACATAAGTGAATGGATGGAGCTGAAAAACACAACACGAGCACTTTGCGAAGCATGCACAAGTTTCAACAGCCGAATTGACCAAGCAGAAGAAAGGATATCAGAGGTTGAAGATCAACTCAATGAAATAAAACAAGAAGGCAAGATGACAGAAAAAAGGGTAAAAAGGAATGAACAAAGTCTCCAAGAAATATGGGACTATGTGAAAAGACCTAATCTACGTTTGATAGGTGTACCTGAATGTGACGGAGAGAATGAATCCAAGCTGGAAAATACTCTTCAGGACATTATCCAGGAAAACTTCCCCAGCCTAGCAAGGCAGGCCAATATTCAAGTCCAGGAAATACAGAGAACACCACAAAGATATTCTTCAAGAAGAGCAAACCCAAGGCACATAATCGTCAGATTCACCAGGGTTGAAATGAAGGAGAAAATGCTAAGGGCAGCCAGAGAGAAGGGTTCGGTTGCCCACAAAGGGAAGCCCATCAGACTCACAGCAGATCTCTCAGCAGAAACCCTACAAGCCAGAAGAGAGTGGGGGCCAACATTCAACATCCTTAAAGAAAAGAACTTTCAACCTAGAATTTCATATCCAGCCAAACTAAGCTTCAGAAGCGAAGGAAAAATAAATTTTTTTGTGAACAAACAAGTACTCAGAGATTACACCACCACCAGGCCTGCTTTACAAGAGCTTCTGAAAGAAGCACTACACATGGACGGGAACAACCAGTATCAGCCATTCCAAAAACATACCAAAAGGTAAAGAGCATCACCATAATGAAGAATCTACATCAACTAATGGGCAAAACAGTCAGCTAGCATTACCAGAAGCTGTGATTTTCGTCTCTGATAAAACAGACTTTAA
>PVKP010053925.1:0-11744 GCA_004027715.1 Plecturocebus donacophilus | reverse complement strand
TTTCTTTCTCCTTTTCTCTCTTTTTCTAAAATATCTTCCTTTCTTTTTCTTTTTTTTCTTTCTTTTGCTGTTTCTTTCTTTCTCCTTTTCTCTCTTTTTCTAAAAAAAAAAAAAAAAGGGAAAATTAAGCTTTCATTCAGCAAATAAGTATTGAGTAACTGTTAAGGTAAAGAGTGCTAGAGGCATACAGCAGTTTTTCATCAGTCTTTTAATGTTTTCCTGTCAAGCTACAGGACAGGATGCCGAGGGGATCAGGAAATAGAGGTTTGTCAGGAAGAATACAACTGAAGTCAGAAACCAGAACCAACTATTAAAAACAATTAAATCAGATTGCTTTGTGTTATAAGGAAAATCATTCATGCTTAGCCTTCCCCTAGGAGAATAATCACAATGAAATCACAAATTTATGCTAAGACAGAGATAGTGAAAGAAAGACATAGTTTCCACTTTCCCCCCTTGGGGCATATATATGAATTTCCTTGTCCAAAATTAATAGCATTTCAAAAGTAGCAAGTGAGTTTTGTTTGCAAAACTGCAATTTGCAAATATAAGCGGTTATAGTAATACAAGGCATTTATTGGCTAATCTTCTAGATAATTAAATCACAGTTTAATTAAAAAATTATATATATATCAATTTTCTCACTGAGCATAACTCTTTTCTCTTTAAATATAGGGAATGCTGTCCTTTTAGTGATTAAGAAATTAAAACTTACAGATGTGCTCTTGGTGTTTTGCAAGGGCAATTTACCTAAAGCCTTGAAGAAATAATGCAGTGACCTGTGGTAAAGTATCAGCTTTTAATACAAGACTGAGTTGCCATAATAGGGAAATTTATCTTCCTTTAAACTATAGATCATCATGGATTTGTGCTCATCAAATGACATAAAACATTATCCACAACTCTCCTCAGCCCTCCCATGGGAAATGCAGCCAAAACGAAATCAGTTACTAGCTTCCTTTCATTCCATCTCTAAAACTACATGAAAAGGTCAGAGTTTTGACGTCCGCTCTAACTTCAACACAGTGCATGTGAAGTGTGAAACAAAAAGCTTCCTTTGGACCTTCCAATCTAGAAGATGAGGGGGGCTCAAAAATTCAATGATAGTATTACAGTTTTCCCCATAAAGTTCCTGGTTTGAATTCTGCCCAAGTCATCAGTTGTTGGAATTGCTACCAATCAGTGAATGAGGGAAAATATCTAAGAAAAGTAATCACCTCTTTCACTGCAAAACTATTGGTACAATGGACTATCTTTATGGCAAGAAAAGAGTCAACATGGGCCAAAGAAAAAAAATAATCTTTCAGAAATTATTTCCTTTTGCAATATTCCATGATGGTAGAATGCTGCACATATGTAATAATTAATTCACTCTAGTACTTCTATTTAGAGACTTGAGTTCAACCATTTGAGTATAATCACTATTCTAATTCCCATGTTGCAAAACACCCAGGGGAGGGGCGGTTCTGTAAGTCAAACAAACAAGAAATTGAATACATGTGGACCTGTCCTAAAGTGAACACATAATTGACACATAAACATATACATAAAAACTAAAAACTACATGTTCTAAAATTTGTATGGAACTACAAAAGACTCCAAATAGAGCAACAGCGCAATCTAAAGCAACAAAGAACAAAGCTGGAGGCTTCACCCTACCTGATTTTCCAATGTGCTGCAAAGCTATAGTAACCCAAACTGCAAGGTACTAGCATAAAACTGACACATAGACCAATGGAACATAATTAAGAACCCAGAAATAAATCCATGCCTTTAGAGCCAACTGATTTTTGATAAAGGAGATTAGAACACACAATATGGAAAGGACGGTCTTTTCAATAAATGGTCTTGGGAAAACTGAATATCCACATGCAGCAGAATGATATTAGGCCCTTATCTCACAGCAGAGACAAAAATCCATTCAAAATGGATTAGACTTAAGAGTAAGACCTGATACTACAAAACTACTTAAAGAAAATGTAGGGAGAAAACTCTATGACACTGGTCAGGGCCATGACATTTTGGATATGACCCTAAAAGCATAGGCAATAAAAGCAAAAACAAACAAATAGAATTACATCTAACTAAAATGCTTCTGTATAGCCCAAAGAAATAATAAAGAGACAACCCACAAAATGAGATAAAATTTTTCCAAATTATACATCTAATAAGGGGTTAATATCTAAAATCTATCAGGAACTCAAACAACTCTACAGAAAGAAAACAAGTAACTTCATTAAAAAATGGGCAAGGGTCCTGAATAGACATTTCTCCAAAGAAGACATACAAAAAAACAGTGGGTATATGAGAATATGCTCAACATTTCTAATCATCAGAGAAATAGAAATGAAAACCACAATGAGTTATCACCTCACACCTGTTAAAATGACTATTATCAAAAGATGAAAGATAAGTTTTGGCAATAATGTGGAGAAAATGGAACTCTCATGTATTGTTTGTGAAAATGTATTTGAAATCATTATGGAAATCTGTATGGAAGTTTCTCAAATAATTAAAAATAGAACTGAAATAAAATGAAGTCAGTCTAGCAAAGAGATATCTGCACTCCTATGTTTACTGTAGAACTATTCACAACAGCCAAGAAAGGGAATCAACCTGAAGTGTCCATCAATGAATGAATGAATAAGGAAAATGAGGTACATATACACAATGGAATACTATTCAGCCTTAAAACAGATAGAAACTCTGTCATTTGCAACAACATGGATTAACCTGGAGGACATTAAGTAAAATAAGCCAAGCACAGAAAAACAAATACTGCATTATCTCACTTATATGTGGAATCTAAAAATGTTGACTTCGTAGAGTGTAGAATGACAGTTACCAGGGGATGGGGCAAAGGTGAGGCAGTGGGGTTGGTGGCTGGGGAGATGTTGGTTGCAGGATACAAAATTTCAGTTAGGAGGAATAAGTTCAAGGGATTTATTCCACAATATGGTGTCTATTGTTAATAATATATTACATTCTTTAAAAATTCTAAGAGAATAGATGTAAAGAGTTCTCATGACAAAAATAACTATGTGCATAATACATACATTAATTCACCAGATTTAGTCATTCTACAATGTGTATATATTTCAAAACACCATGTTGCATATAATAAATACATACAGTTTTATCTGTCAATGTTAGAAAATGAAGTAAGATTTTAAAAAAGAAAACTATGGAAGTTTGGGGACAGAGACGTTACTTTCAGCTATGGTAAACAAATACGATTGTAACAAAGATATAAAATCTAGATTGGGCTTTCAATGGGACTAGAATGATCCTATTGGTGGATGTAGGAAATGATGGGTAAAGAGGACATTGTAGGTAAAAGTAACTAAACAGCTACAATGTGTTTATGAAGCAGGACAAAAATTATGAATGTTTAAATTTCCTCAGTCTCCTACCACTGCATTTTATCTTTCTTTTCTCTCAAACTCTAAATAGGATTTTCCAACTAGAGGATATTAACTTAACAGAAAAAAAGAAGACAAGAGACAGGAAAGGAGGTGTAAACTCCAGGAGTGTTGGTCATAGAGAAGAATGTTTCTCAAAAGTCCTGCAAAGGGAGCTCTTGAGCAGCATGAAGCTTGTGGGTAGCATTCACTCATTTCCACAAGTCTCATGTGGTTTCATCTCTCTTTTACACAGCAGAATGCTGAGGCTACAAGAAATGGTAAACTCGTCAAGGTTGTTCAGCTGGTAAGCCACAGGACTCAGCACAGGTTGAGCTGAGTCTAACCCTGTGATCTTCCCTACACCGAATGCTTTGCATTTACATGGGCAGAAACAAGTGTGGTGTGTTCTGTGGCTGGAACATCAGGTAGAGAGGAAAGCAGGAATGTGACTGAGAATAGGTTAGCAGCAGAGGGTCAGAATACCTCACTAGGAGTAAGAGAAGAAACGTGTTTCAGGTGTAAATCAAATAACTGATCTTTCTCCTACACTCTTGGAAGGAAAGAGAATCAGATGCCCAGAATGTAGCAACAGGAAGTGACATATAAAATGGTGTGCACTCAAGCAACACAACGGAGAACCCAAAGGAAGATTCCTGATATTTTAATGACATATAAACCTTTTGGATTCAGGCTTCAAAGCTAGGGATAAATACTCCCTGGTATGCTAGTCTAGGCGCTGCTGTTGCTGGTTCTCAGTTACAGCCTCCACATTCATGTAGAGATCCCAAGGCCATCCATCTGGGGCCTGAACTTCTAGTTAAAAAACAGGAGAATGGCACCTGCCCAGTGTTGAAGCTGCAAGTACTATAGACATATTAGGGGTTAAATATTCTCTTTTATTTGACATAAACAGAAGAATCAGAGAAGATGGAGTCAAAGAAGACACTGAAAGAGAGAAAACTCAAGAAGCCCATTATAGCAACTTCCCAAAGCACTTTGTAAAAGGCACAAATATGTCTAAAATATTTTTCCTAATATTTATGGGAAATTTAAAAAATTATATAATAGGAATCAGGAGACTAATCTT
Source organism: Plecturocebus donacophilus (assembly GCA_004027715.1). Taxonomy (NCBI): domain Eukaryota; kingdom Metazoa; phylum Chordata; class Mammalia; order Primates; family Pitheciidae; genus Plecturocebus; species Plecturocebus donacophilus. The sequence continues at coordinate 7,253 of PVKP010053925.1, read as the reverse complement.
CGCAGTAAGACAACCTCATCTCTACCTCAATAACTATTGTCTCTCTAAAGATGAAAGAAGAAAACATTTGGGCATGTTCTGGAGGTATTTATTTCTTCTGTCTTTACCTATCATTTTCAACCTCATCTTTTCTGACTTAATGACTTAACTTTGCTTATGGCAAAGGCTCAATGCACCTTTTATTTCAGCTGAGATTCTGTGCTTAAAAAGAGACCTAAGCAAAACATTTTACAGACTATTCCTGAGAGAGCTCAGAATTAAATTGTTAAATGTTCTACCATAATGAAATTTTGTGTAATCAGCAGGGAAGTAGCTGTTGGCCATTTATCAGCTTTTCTAGTTGTAGTTTTTATGCATGAAAAGCATAATTAGAAGCTCCACAGGTAGAAAGTCTTATATAATAATAGTACATTTTATCAGAATGGCACTCTCTAACTTGGAAATTTTAGAGCACTTTACAGTGATGATCTATTAGTAATAATAGCTATCACATCTTGGTGTATTTTAATATGGACTTGTATGTAGAAGAGAGACTGTACTTATGAAACTAACTAGACTTACCTAGACCTTCTACACATGATCTCAATGACTTCTAAGTATATGCAAATAGTCCATCATCTAGATTTTACGTATTACAGAGTATCCAACGATGGGAAAATGTGCACTGGATAAAATCTCAGAAATAATTAAAGCTACTTTACATTTTCAAAGTGCTTTTTGGTTTTACGACAATGTCCATGTATAGTCCATCTTTTAATTCTAATAACAGCTTTCATCCCATTTTATAGATGTGTTGAATCAGACCAGGAAGATGATAGTTTTGCCTGAAGTTTCCTAGCTGGTGACTCACTGATAACTGAGGCCCACAACTTTCTGAGTCCAGGGACCATTCTCTTCATAAATAGTTACACACAGAGACTTCCCTGTGGAATGTCTGGGTGACGAAGCAGGTCATCTTAGCTTTGAGTCAGTTTGCTCAAATAGCAGTTCTAAATAATATCCTCTCTCATAGCTGTAAACCTCTACAAATTGTCTAAATTCCACTCTAATTGGCAAAAAAAGAGCCCAAGTTGCAACATAAACAAAATTTGTGCTTTGTGATAGAAAAGAATTATGACTTTTATAAAAAGTCTTATCACTTTAAAGAATGCTGACATCCCTGAAGATAGGCTGCTGGGGCTTTCTTCTCTCCTTGCTTCTCCTTTTCTCCCCTCCCCACCCTTCTCTTTTTTTTTGTTAATTTTTTATTCTTAACATGGAGAAAAATACTTGCCTCTGTTAGGCAGTGTTTGGGGGCACTGTATTTTTATATTACAGTAGTATCATTTAAGCTGGGTCATAACCTACTATGGCTTATGAAGATAATTTAGTGAGCTGCACCAGCATTTCAAAAAATGAAATAGACCTGAATACAATAGACTACAGTAGAAAAATATTGGTACGCATTCTATTTAAAAAATTAGCCAGATTTGGAAGAAATAAGTTAAAAAGTTGGGCAGTATATCTTTCTATATCATCCGTGGGCATTACTGGCTCATATGGTCCATTACTGCTACAACCAAGAATTATTCAGGAAAATGAACTTGGTTTGACACATTACTAATAAAGAATCCAAGATTTAGTAAAAGTGCGTATTAAATTATACATTTTTATTAAGTATAGATGCAAATTATTTCTGTCCAGTAAATAGCTGACACTAAAGTTTATAGGTAGCTGTCCTTTTGTACATTAATCAGTTTTACATCTATCCTGGTAATCCTAATTCTCTCTATTAAATTGTTCATAAACATTCAGACCCTCAAATAATCTTTTAATTAATCTTAAAATCCTATTGGATCTCTTATTATTAAGTTAAATAAAATTCTTGACATGTATTCATTTTACTTTTCTATGATGTCTTAGGGTTTTCTGGAGAAACATGATTAATAGAATACATATAGGTATGAGATGAGGATATTTATAGTGAGAATTGACTCATGAGATTATGGAGTCTGAGAATCCCATAATATGTTGTCTACAAGCTGGAGAATCATAAAAGCCAATAGTGTCATTCACTTCCAGGTTAAAAGTTTGAGAATGAAGGAGTGCAGGGGAAGTGGTGCGGTCACTGGTATAAGTCCTAGAGTCCTCCTAGAGTCCAAAGGCCTGAGAACCAAGAGCTCCGGTGTCCAAAGGCAGGAGAAGATCAATCTTCCAACCGAGGAAGAGAGAGAAAGGGAGAGAATAAATGCTTTCTCTGACTTTTTGTTCTATCTGTTCCCTCAGTGGATTGGCTGAATGATGCCTGCCTACACTAGTGAGAGCAAATATTCTTGAATCTAGTGAGTAGTCTACTGATTCAAATGCTAATCTCTTCCAGAAGCACCCTTACAGACACACGTAGACATAATGTTTCACCAGCTACCTGGGCATCCTTTAATCCAGTCAAGTTGAAACATAAGCATCACCTGTAAGAATATTTTTAACTTTTTAATATTATACTTTGACAGTCCTATATAATACAATGCAAGTTAAGTATTGTTTGATAAAACTGGTTTCAATTATCATGTATATATGGATATAATAAGTAACACTGTAAACTCTATTTCTTATTGTGGATCATGCTCAAAAGTATTTGAAAGTCAATGAATTAGAAAATGTATCCAATTACCTCTTTGAAATCCCCTATATTTTTCCAATTCAAATGATTCTGCTTTATTGCTTTTCTTTATTTTTAAACCTACACTTCAAACAACCAATTTCTTTTTGTGTTTCTCTAAGAATTACCTGCAAGAAGTCTAAATCCTAGGAGTAATTTTTAAACTAACTGAGGTGTCAGAGGACTGAGAGCAAATCTCTTCCTGGGGTGGAGAGTCCCCTGGGGTGTGAATTGGTGGTTAGGCCTGCAGCAGCAGACTGTCAATTGCTGAAAGGAAGCTCTGCTTCATGGCCAGCTGATTTGCAGAGAGAGACTTGGAAAATGTCAGAAAAAGGGTAAAAGCACAGAGATTGCAAACCCAAAATAAACACAGTGTTGGCATGAGGCATTTATTGACTTAGCACAAAATATCATGTGGCATTTTACAATAACAGCAAGATAACTACATGGGAATTCAATTCATAAGTAACTGCAATCCCAGTAATAAGGACAGGGAAATCAGGGCACAACCAGGCTACATTACAGCCACAGCAAGATGCCTGGCTCAGAATTTCCTCATTCAGACTTGGTTTCCATCTGCCTATTGGCATCATTTTAACTTTGGCTTCTACACAAAGGCTTTATTGTGGCTTCTCCACTGGAAATACAGTTTCTCTTCTTTGATTCTTCACCAAAACAAGGGGGATGCAATAGGCTGGTGAAAGTTTGGTTGGAACTTGTGTGGCTTTTTGAACTATAGTTTATTTTGAGAATCTGCAATGATGGAAATTACATTTATTTCTCCCAAAGGAGAAATAAAATAACATAGTGAATTGTGACTGGTAATATCATGGATGCTTTAGAATTTGCTCTAGTCTAAGTGATGAAATAGAATTGTTTTTGCATATATTCATCTAACATATCAACTGAAATCTGTTGTTGTTGTTCAAGAAGTACTCATTCACATTTTTTCATATGGTAGCACAGAATGCTTATACCTGCTATGGGGCAGATTCTAAACCTGAAAATTCAGTACACTGGACAGATACTATTTGCAAAATTCGTCAGCAGCATGAATCATTTATGTTATCAGGAAACAAAAAAGGGCATAAATGTCAAGGAAGAAAGCTTGATTTACTAGATACAAATTACCCTGTTAGTAGGAACTATGTATGACTGTCAGTATTTAATAGTGGAGATGGCATGCAAACACATATTTGCTTTGTTTTGCCACTAACTACTTGCATTACCTTTCATTGATTAAATCAACTTCCTCACTTCAGTTACTTCAATTCACAAACGAGACAAACAGTACTAAATTTCATAATGTGATAAACAGTAATGCAAAGTAAGTGACATAATATGGCAGTGTATTTTATAAGTTATAATGTGCTGAAAAATATAAAATGGTAATTCATTGTATCTTAAAAATCACTGTCAGTATTTATATGTTTTAATTAATTTGTTCATGATTTATAATTTTAACCTTCAAGTTTATAAAGAATGTGCATGAAAAAGTTATTAGCATCAATATAAAAATTTAGCAAAGCTATTGATTGCTCAAGATTCATTAAAAATTAGTCTACTATTTAGAAGTTAAAGGACTCAAGGTCAAATTTAATAAAATGTTCATCTAATCAAGTAAAAAAAAAAAACCTATCTATGATTTCTCAAAGTCAAACATTCTAAAAGGAGGAAACTGATAAGCCTAGTGGCAAAATAGAATCTCTTCTAAAAAACTGAGAGCTTTTGTAGTTTTCACAGGTCAGAAAATGAGATTATATGAGATGGCTGAAGATCATTTATGTGCAGAGAATTTAACATAATATTTTTCATTATTGAAAAAACATAAAAATTATATATTATATCCAATTTACTACCTAATAGCCTGGGGAAGAGACATGGACAGTTAGCACTCTGACAAGCCACTCCTTAACTATGGAAACAACCAATATAATGGAATTAAGGCTCTCAGGTGGCAAGCAATGGCTTGGAACTTTATGACCTATAGAAACAACCAATTTTTTACTTCTCTGAAGACAGAGATTCTATGAGGTCAACAAAGCATGACTTTTACAGATGCCCCATGACTATGCTCTGATCAGATGGGCATCAACCACATACTGATTTATGCAGAGTAGAATGTTTTAGTAAAAAAATAAGGATATTCTATTGTGTGTAAAAACATGGAATTTGGCAGAGTAGTAGCCCAGATTCTGGTTCCCAAAAAGCATGGAATTTGGCAGAGTAGTAGAACAGATCCTGGTTCTCAAAAAGCATGGAATTTGGCAGAGTAGTAGCACAGATCCTGGTTCTCAAGTTTCCTGTAAATTAACCATAGTTCCTAGATTAGTGAATAACCTCTCTGTACCAAGTTCTAAATGAGAAACACTGACTTATGATGGCAGTCCAATAGTCAAGAAAGAATATACATTAATACATCTGCAGATAATAGTTTGATTTAGATGGGGTTAAAGTGCTAGGAAATAAGGGGGGTTTATAGCAACATCTTTAAAAATTAATATAAATATTCCTATGAAAATAATGGGGCTTAAAAAATTAACATCTTTGGCTGTAGACCTTTAAAAATAAATCACTGATAGTAACAAGCAGGTTTAATTTGTTTCTTAAAGCAGAAGAGAGATATCCTCTCTTAGAAGTTGTTGTTTGTATGCGTACTCTTTGTAAAGATAAGTATCAAAACCACATTTCTTTAAGGCTACCCTATAAGAATTAATTAATATTTATATACTTTCTTATTCATGACTACAGAGAAGGGAGCACTATAGCCTTATCTATCTTACACATGTCAAAAGTAAAAATCTCAAAAGGTGTAACAGGCTTCATTATGATCCTTTAGCTTATGAATACTAGAACCAGCATTCCAGCTAAAATTTTACTCAAAAACGAACATGCTTTCAAAAGGCTCTTGTATATATTAATCTGATTATTGAAGTCAAACTATATTTAACTTGTATGATATTTCAGGGATATATGGTAATATATAAACTTGCTGACTTCCAGATATTTCAGATATTTTTTACCCTACCTCAAAGGCAGAATATGCATGTTTCCATGGCAGAAATATTTGAAAATACTACACCAAGCCTGATAAGGCCAACAGTTACTAACATTATACAAGAATGTGTCAATAGACAGATATGCCTAAAAAAATTTTAATTTAATGACAATCAGTTTCTTCCAGTTTATTCAACTCTGAAGATATGAGAAAGGTCTTTCATGTTTCATTGTTCCCTTTCTACAACAACCAGAAAGGATATAAATTATTTTTGCCAGACAGGCTGTCACTGCCCCTGGTAAGTAAATACGTTTTTAGAAGGTTTCATCTGAAAGGAAGTAAAATATATGTCACTTTCCTAATCAGCTGTCAGCAATCTTTTATTCTAACATATTTTCAGAGAGTAAGACAGAATTGTCATTTTAAAGGAGTGATGGAAATTTTGGGGGTTTTCTGAGAAAATTATTCAAGAAAAGATAGTCTTCAAATATGTGACAATTGGGACAAACTATTTTTCCTCTCCCAAAGAAGAATAAAGGGAAATAAAAGACTTAAAGGAAGTGTCTAATTTTAGAATAAGGTGTGATAAAAGGGGTAAGTGGTAAATCAATAAGTATCTGTGATCTGGTGAATAAAAAAGAGACTACTGGCTGGGCACAGAGGCTCACGCCTGTAAGCCTCGCATTTTAGGAGGCTGAGGCAGGTGGATCACTTGAGGTCAGGAGTTCGAGACCAGCCTGGCCAACATGGTGAAACCCCATCTCTACAAAAATACAAAAATTAGCTGGACATGGTGGTGCACATCTGTAATCCTAACTACCTGGAAAGCTGAGGCAAGAGAATCACTTGATTCTGAAAGGCAGAGGTTGTAGTGAGCAGAGATCGTACCACCGCACTCCAGCCTGGGTGACAGAGCAAGACTCAATTTCAAAAAAAAAAAGGAAGAGACTACCAAGAGTACCAAGAGGACTTAATAAAGGGATCTCATATAGTTAACAACTACGTAGGTAAGTAACTATTTATGATTCTATGTGTAGGCAAAGTTTCCTTCAGGAAAAAAAAAAAGCATGAAGCAGACCACTGAGGGGTCTTTTATGCCCTGCTAATTTGAAGAGTAAAGGGACATATAAAAACACATAGTCCTCTCTCTTTGTCTGTTGGACAGCCCTTAAATTTTTTGCACTATATTTACACGTTTAAGAATAAAATGTGAATGTATTTCTTAAAGAATACAGAGAACTCACAGAATCAGGCTTCAGAAGGTAGATAATAAGAAACTTCTGTGAGCTAAAAGAACATGTTCTAACCCAATGCAAAGAAACTAAGAACCTTGAAAGAAGATTTAATGAAATGGTAACGAGAATGGACAACTTAGAGAAGAATATAAGTGAATTGATGGAACTGAAAAACACAACACGAGAACTTCACAAAGCATGCACAAGTTTCAACAGCCGAATTGACCAAGCAGAAGAAAGGATATCAGAGGTCGAAGATCAACTCAATGAAATAAAACGAGAAGGCAAGATGACAGAAAAAAGGGTCAAAAGGAATGAACAAAGTCTCCAAGAAATATGGGACTATGTGAAAAGACCTAATCTACGTTTGATAGGTGTACCT
>PVKP010053924.1:0-11717 GCA_004027715.1 Plecturocebus donacophilus | reverse complement strand
GATACAGAAAGGCAATGAGATTAACTGAAGGTGACTGGGATTCATGCTTCTACAGGTTAGAGAAATAATCTATATCTGTACCTATAAATGTTGTCACAATCTCACCTTCTATGATTTACTTTTTGTAAATTATGTATTTTCTTTGAAACTTGTTTATCTACAAAATTAAAGTAATAATAACAAATTCTGCTCTAGGAAATTCTGCTCTAGGAAAGGGTCCAGTAGGTTTATGTAGGTAAACCATTAGCACAGTATATTATATACATTAAACCAAACACTTAAGGAGAAAGTTTATAAAGCTCCCAAGCATTGCAATAGTCTTATAACAGTATGTAATAGTCCATTATTTCTTGACTGTAATAGTATATTGTTTCTTATTTATTTATTCATCTACTTCATCTAATTGATTTAAATATAAATTTCATTAGACATAGACCTATCATTCACTATTTTATTTCTGGCATCTGGGGCAATATCGTGTTTCAGTGGAGTATTGAGAAATGACAAAAAGATGAATACATGATTATTAGATTAAAACAGCAAAGTGATGGAAAATTAGATAAAGTAGCACTGAGAGTAGAAATGCATTTAAAAATTTAAACAAATGCTTTGAGGTAAGATGATTAAATAAAAAGAAAACTTTATGACTGCTTTGATATTAACATCAAAATGAACAAATGAGGCAAAAGAAATGGCTTCAGTGATATGGGAAATAGTTGTCTCATTGAAAGAGAAGAGGAAGTTCAAAGGGAAGCAAGTTAGAATGATACAAAGTACACTGTTTTAGATTGCATTTTTAAAAGACATCTAAATAAAAAAAAATGTTATATGACAAGTTGCTAAATAATTGAACTGAGGTCAAGATTAAGAACAGAAAGAAGAATGTGGGTGTCAAAAAATAATGAAGCAGAAGAGTGGTAGTTATGGCTGGAAAGATAAGCAAATATCTCACCAATTAAAATCTTGTTTAAGGGTTTTGGAATATCTTCTAAGAGCTATATAAAGTCGTTGTAGAATTTTAAACAAAACATTGAAAGACTTGTTTGTAGTTTTAGAAGGAGGACTCTGAGTACAGTGATTAAAATAAATAAGAATTAATACCAATAAACTGGTAGGCAAGTATTTCTCTGGCAATTGGTAATTAATGTCAAAAGAAGGAAAGAGATTAAAACAGTGAAAAATTGTAGTAGGCTTTTATTTATATGTATAAGTATATACTAAATCACATAATAATTAGATATTTTATGTTTTAAAGGTAACTTTTGTTGACAAATTCAAGATATTAATATATTATGAACAAAATAAATTGTGATATTTTGTAGTCTCATTAGTGCCATTAATGAAAATTGTTTGAAGCTATCTTATGAAATATTTAAACCAAAATTTTAATAATGCTTATTTTTTGGAAAGTATTTAAAGATGTTATATAAGAGTTAATAATGTAAGTTTAAGATGCCTGTCCTTATTAAAACATTGTCCCATTGTGCATAACAGAAGGCTTTGCAGAGCATTGACTTTGCACATTACTAATGTCAAGATTGTAAAAACTTTCACATATTAAGATAAATAACCACAACTTTCAGGACATTAATATACATCAGACATTCAAACAATATATCTTGCTAAAATGTGGTTAATCTTATGATATTCATGATTTTTAAAGCAGAAGCATTATTGAAATTAATTTTGTCTTGAGAGAGCAAGTATTCAATGAATCTGATGATGTACTTACAATTTCAACTTCTGGATGGCATACTGAAATGTTAGCATTTGTGATTCCAAATATTGGGCTAGATTGGCCACTTTTCTATCATTGAGTTTATTTTTATAAAACTTCATAGAATAACAATTCATTTAAAAATGAAGGAATATATAAAGTTTTTGGAGATGGGATACTATTAACGTATTATGCAAAAATGACAGTGAATTAATACATTAACTTTCCTGGTAAAGAAATTTTGGTAATGGGAAAGCAACCTTCATATAGAACTTCACAAACCTGCAGTACCAGACTGTCTCCCAGCATATTAAACTGAGTAATGAGAAATTCTTTCTATTTATTTATTTGTAATAGTTTATCACATTGCACATCTATACTATGAGCATAGTGAAATAGCCTATCTATAAAAAGCAAGAAAACTAAGATTAAAAGATGTTTACTCATCAGACACCAGTTTTCCAGAGTACTAAATGTGAAGTTTATTGTATGTTTTGTAGAAGCATATGTGAATGCATTATTTTGTTATTTAGAAAATATTTGTAAATATATATTATTCTGAAACATGAATTACTAACTTAACAATATACTTCCTATATGTTTATCCATCACTAAATGTAGATAGTCTTTGATTTATGATGAGGTTAACATCCCATTAAAACCATAGTAAGTTGAAAATATTGAAGTCAAAAATGCATTTAATGCGCCTAACCTACTGAACATCATAGCTTAGCCAACCCTGAATTTAACATGCTTAGAATACATACATTAGCCCACAGTTGGGCAAAGTTATCTAACACAAAGGCAATTTTATAATAAAGTGTTGAGTATCCCAGGAAATTTTAAGGTAACAATAGTCTCTCCTTATCTACTGTTTGCATTCCATGGTTTCAGTTACCTATGGTCAACCACGGTCTCAAAACAGGTAAATACAGTGCAATTAGATATTTTGAGAGAGAGAGAGAAAGAGGCCATATTAATATAACTTTTATTACAAGATATTTTTATAATTGTTCTATTTTATTATTAGCTATTTTTGTTAGTCTCTTACTGTGCCTAACTTGTAAATTAAAGTTTACATAGGTATTTATGTATGTAGAGGTGAAAACCTAGTATACATATAGGGTTTGGAGCTATCTGTGGTTTCAAGCTTCGATGGGGGGTGGAGCATATGCCCCATGGATAAAGAAGAAATACTGTACTATTTTAAAAGTGAACATTAGCATGATTTCATAGGTGCTTGAACTATGGTTTCTACTGAATGCATATCACTTTTGCACCATTGTAAAAATGGAAAAATTGTATGAAATTATGGTAAGTTGAGGACTGTATATAAACATTTATTTCTATTATTTTAATAACTGTGTAATATTTTAAGAAAAATGTTAATTTTACTGGAAAACAGTCAGTGAGTCTCATGGCTTAAATAAAATTGGAGAGTTGGCTAGGATCGGTATCTCATGCCTATAATTGGAGCACTTTGTGAGGCTGTGGTGAGATCACTTGAAGTCAGGAGTTCAAGATCAGCTTGGCCAACATGAAGAAACCCCAGTCTCTCCTAAAAATACAAACATTAGCCAGGCATGGTGGCATGCACCTGTGGTCCCATCTACTCCTGAGGCTGAGGCATGAGAATTGCTTGAGCCCAGGAGGCAGTCACAGTGAGCTGAGATCATGCCACTGCACAGCAGCTGGGGCAACAGAGTGAGACTCAGAAGAAAGAAAGGGAGAAAGAGAGAAAGAGAGAGAGAGAGAGAGAGAAGGAAAGAAAGAAGGGAAGGGAGGGAGTGAGGGAGGGAAGGAGAAAACGAAAAGGAGAAAAGGAAGGAAGGAAGGAAGGAAAGGGAAAGAAGAGAAACAAGGAAAGAAAACTGGAAAGTTATGCAAGAACTAGGCAAATGCAAAAGCCATAAAAAAATGGACCATGCTTGAAGTGTTTGAAGAAAAGAGGCTGAGGTGACTGAACTGAGAGGAAAGCAGTAAGATACAGGCAGAAACTGTAATAATGCAGACAGATCATGTAAAGTCTTGTAGTCCATGGAAAGCATTTTATTTAGAGTAATATGGCAAGTTTCTTGCAAAAAAAAAATGGGTAAATGACTGGATAGGGCAATAGAGCACATAACTAGCTTAGAACAGAGTGTACTGGTGAAAATGACATACTGCTGACAGAATTTATGTGTAAATCAAAATGGATAAGAAAAACAAAATGATTTCAAATGTCAAAAACTGAAAGGCTTAACCTGCATAGCAAAACACATATAAAATTCCAGTAATTTAAGCAGTATGACATTTAACAGATACATAATACAAATGACACTTGAACAGTGTGAAAGTTAGGGGCACCAACACCCCGCCCCATTAAAAATCCACATGTAACTATTGACTCTCCCCAAATTTAACTACTAGTAGCCTACTGCTGACCAGAAAGTCTTACAAATGACATAGACATTTGGTTACCACATATTATGTATGTTATATGTATTATGTACTGTGTTCTTACAATGAAGTAACCTATAGAAAGAAAAGTTTTTTAAGAAAATTATAAGGCAGAGGAAGTATATTTACTACTAATTAAGTGGAAGTGGTTCAGCATAAAAGTGTTCATTCTTTCATCTTCAGGTTGAGCAGGCCAAGAGAAAAAGAAGGGGTTACAAGGAGAAGCACCAGAATCTGTCAGGAGGTAGAAAGAGTGAGGGCGAGGGCTTTTATTTGGTTTCCATGGAAAGACAAGGCAAGGCAGAGTCAGCAGACTTGTGGTTAGAGCGTTTGAATAATTTCAGTAGGTTCTCAGATATACAGGCTATCTCTAGTTGTACCTGGCCCTAGGATGACTAGGGCAGATAAATATCGCCTCTTGCAGTATATAGGTCCGATAGATAGAGGTGTTTCAGAGTGTGGTCTGAATTGGTTAAGTTGTATATGAAAGATACACTCCAGGGGGAGTTATTTCCTATCTTTAATAATTGGCTAGCCCAGGAATGGGCAGTCTCTCCTCTCTCAGCAAGACAAGATAGCATTGAGAATGCAAACATTGAGAATATATTTAATGAATTGAGAATATATTTGAGAATATAGTTGATACAATGGCTTATTAGCTCTGTAAGGTAGGTTTTTCTGTTGTCGATTATTTGAAATTTCTAAGATAGACAATCATATAATGTGTAAAAAAAGATAGTTTTAGTTCTTCATTCTGATTCTTTATATCTCCTATTTCCTTTTATTGTCTTATTAAATGATCTAGGGCTTTCAGCAAAATATTGAATAGGACTGGGGAGAGGGGACATCCTTGCCTTGCTCCTGACCTTAGTGAGGAAGCAACTAGTTTCTCAAAATTACATTTGATTTTAGCTCTAGGAATAGTATATTCTTAAACATCAAATTGATAAGTGTCCTTCTATTTCTGGCTAGGTTTGTGTATTTAATAAGTAACACTGTGTTGATTAAATATCCATAACTAAAAAAATATATTTTGACCCAGAAATTTTGCTAAAGACAGCTGTTAGTTCCAGATAAATTATGGACCAAAAGAATGAAGATTCCAGAAATAAGTAAGAAGGTTTTAATGAGTTTTATGCAGGAAAATTTCTTAAACAAATCACCAATGTAAAAAAAAAAAGACTGACAATTTGGATTACATTAAAATCCACAGGTTTTGTATATTAAAAGAAACGACTATGAGATAGGAAAAGTTGGAAGCAGCAGCTCGCTCAAGCCTGTAATCTCAGAATTTTGAGAGGCTGTAGTGGGAAGATCACTTGGGTCCAGGAGTTTGAGATCAGCCTGGGAAAAATGTGATACCTTGTCTCTATGAAAATATTTTAAAATGAGCTGGGTGTGGCTGTGTATGCCTCTAGTCCCTGCTGTCCCAGGGGCTGAGGTGGGAGAATGGCTGGAGCCCAGGAAACCAACGCTACAGCGAGCCATGATCATGTCACTGCACTTCATCCTGGAGAACAGAATGACACCACATCTCAAAAGAAAAAAAATAATAAAGTCCTTTTATGGTACACATAGTTTTCAAAATATTTATTTGGCAATAGACTGGGAGACATAAGCTATAAATAACTGGCACATTTCCTTTAGAATAAACAGACAATCTCTGTCCTTTCATAGACACATGATTGAAAATGCACTTCCCAACAGAATACATTTAGATGGGCAAAAGACTATAAAACTTGTTCTGAAAATCATATTTTCATCAAGAAAATGTAAACCAAAACAGGTTGAGAAAATGAACTGGCAACAAAAGCCTAAAAAAATCAACAATGCAAATAAAAACATGGCAATATCATGTGTTCACAAAGGTATGCAGCAAGAGTAATTCACTTAACTCATTATTCTTAGTGAAGCAGAACCTTTAATTCAACAATTTGCTGCTAAGTGTATACGTAGCAGGCCTGCTGACATGTGAGCACCAAAGTAGACTTTAGTCAGGAGAGTGCATATCGTATGATTGCCTAAGTATTGTATTTTAAAACAAGCCAAATTTAAAGACTGTTTATATGCCTTCACATATTTGTCTTTCCTAACTTTCAATTGGATAGAAAATCTTCCTACATGAAATTTGACCACAAAGGCTGAGTACCAAAACAAGGTACTGCAGAGTAATTAATGCCCCATGGGAAGAATTGAAATCAATAAAAACAGGAGAAATAAAGACTACAAAGATAACTTCCTTTTTCTTCTACTTTTTTTAACAGTAGATATTTCTATCTTGCACATAATTCCACATACCTTATGGAGAAGGCACAAGTGTACAAGCACAAGCTGTGCTTTTCGTAGTGTTAGTCAGCCCAGTAAGAGACCACCTTTATCTGACTTTCCTATCTCTCTGGCTCTTTTTGCTTTCCCTCTTGTATTCTGACATCTTGAATTGCAAATTGACAGTGAGGCATAATTAGATAATATTTGTTGTTTTTCTGTTTGACAGAGAACATGCGATAAGAAAATAGGTGAAGAGCCGGGCATGGTGGCTCACGCCTGTAATCCCGGGATTTTGGGAGGCCGAGGCGGGCAGATCAACTGAGGTCAGGAGTTCGAGACTAACCTGACTAACATCGTGAAACCCCGTCTGTACTAGAAATACAAAAATTAGCTGGGCTTAGTGGCGGGCGCCTGTAACCCCAGCTACTTGAGAGGCTGAGGAAGCGGAATCGCTTAAACCCAGGAGGCCGGGGTTGCAGTGAACCGAAATCACACCATCACACTCCAGCCTGGGTGACGCAGGGAGACAGGGAAACCCTGTTTCAAAAAAAAAAAAAAAAAAAAAGAAAAAGAAAATAGGTGAAGAAAAAAATAAATGTATTAATATTAACTAAATCTCAGTATCTATATACAACATTTCTACCATTAGGTACAAGCTTTTTAATACACGCAGAGAAAAGTCTAGTGGGATAAATAGATTGACATAAATTGGGAGAGGTGATAATAAATTGAGGGATAGAGATAAGATTATTTTTCTGAAATGTGATCAATTATGAACTTACTCTAATTTATAAACATTAATATTTGTATTTGAATTTAGCACATTAAAATAATTAAACTAGCATTAAATAATTTTAAAAATTAGGTGAATTTTTCTACCTGACAATGGTAATATTTCTTATAATATTCTTATAGAATTATAAAACAAAGATTATGAAAAGCATGAAGGTTTTGGATTTATTATAAAATAAATAACATTTTTTCAAAATTCTTTCTGTACTTAATTGAAATTTGAAAATAAGTTATTTCTAAAATAGAGTTGGAATACTTGCTATGGAAATGATATAAATAATATAAATAATTCCATTACAGATTATTTTCTGTATTGCAGAAAATAAAATACTTTTCTAATTTTCCATAATTTTACTTATATATGAACTCATATTGCATTTTCCTATTCCCCTTGCATAACATTTGCACATTAACCACTTGTAAAAATTTTGACCAACTCAATTTAGTCTGCACTCGGTCATGTATAATCTGGCACCCCAACAAACTGCACCACCATTTCTTATTATCCTCTTTTGCATGGATGGAGCTTACCTAAAATTACTCTGTCTTTTACATTTGCAGACATCATTAATATGTTACGCCAGTTTGTGTGTTGTGTTTTTCATAAATCTAATGTTATTATTTTATTTTAATTATTTTAGCAGTGGTTTATTTCATGTCATGTTTTTTGATTTTGAGGAAATGATATAAACTGTCAGAAAGAATTGAATTTTGTTTCCAAAACTAACAGTACACTTCCTTAGAAGCAGAAGCTACTTTATTACAAGTGAAGTTGCTGTTTTTGCAAGTTAAGTTAGGGGCATTAATGTGTTGGAGAGGATATATGTAAAGGTTTCTGAGAATAATAAAATGAGTGCCAGAGTACCTTGTCAACTCAACATATCACACACAAAAAAAGCACTACTATTTCTATAAAATATCATTTTTGATATTCATGTAAAATAAAGTGGTACAGTTACCAATAAACATTAGAAAACAAGAAAATATTATGCCCAATCCATTAAACAGGTTTTACTTTACCAAACTCTTTCTAGATTAGCTTCCTATTTAATACTTGGAAAGTTCTACTTAAAATAAATAATGATCTTGCAATATACATATGCTGAATATATTATGACAAAAAATTAATGGTTCTGTTGACTCCAGTGATAAAAAATTTCTGGCATTTGCCAGACAAGTTTTCTTCTGAATTTCTGCGGAAAATAACATTATGTCCTCTCAAGCACACATGAAATGAGACAATTAAGTTCTAATCAGTTTCTTGTAATAGATAAGTCATTTTTTTCCTGATAAATGACAAACTGTAGTTCAATATACTCTCACTCTAAAGGTTTATTGCTTAAAGTTCAGTCTTGGTTTAACCTTTGGGAGTCAGTGATAGAATAGGCCTTCCTTCAGAATTTTCTGCAAGTTAAATGAAAAGTCTCTGAACTGAAATGTTATTAAAACATGTTCAAACTTTAGAGACACATTTCAAAATCTCTTTTCATGCTGGTATGTCAGAGCTAACATGGTAAATTCAGGAAAAAAAAAAGCCAAAAAAAAAAAACTACAAACATTGCATTTTTACTGAATAAAAAATTTCAGTAAATGTGTTAAAAAATTGCAGTGTATATATTTTTTGACCAGTGTCAATAAAGGAATGAAATAAACTAATACACAAAACTAAAAGCCTGGTAGTATACAAATAACTATAATAAATTGAGTGGCCTCGATTTTCCAGCTTTAATAAAAGAAATTGTCCTGGGTGATTTATTATTTTCCTTTTACATTTACAGTCATATTATTTCTATAATTCAACCAAAACATATAAAACACTGGAAATTTTTTTAAAATTTACTTTCTTTTTAAAAATTTAGAACACTTAAAATTTTTCTTGTCACAGATATTCCATTGTGGAACTATTAGTAAGTCAGAAGTACTTATGTTACATAAAATATGCTAAAAAATAAATCATAATATATTCTACTGAAGTGTGAAAAAACATAATACACTAAAAGAAAGTTGTATAATTGGAAAAATATATTAGGAATATAAAGAACAGAAATTAACCTAGACAAATTATATTTAGCACAGTTTATAAGAGCAAAGGACAAGTCATGAGTTGGATATTACGGAGAATCAGAGAGGTTCAAAGATCTCCACCCAGCAACATGGGAGGCAGTATTTATAGACAGAAAAAATAATTGATGTACAGAAACAGCTTGATTGGATATAGCTGAGCATTTGCCTTATTTGGACATGTTTTAATGAGGTACTCAACTTACATACACATGATCTGATCAGTTGGCAGCATATAATCGGCTTGGCTGCTATGATTGGCTGAACCTCAGCTACTTGTTACGGTATAGACTCTTAGGTTGTAATTTGCTTACAAACAAAGTTAGTTTTCAGTTTTCTACATTTGGATTCAAAGTACAGAAACGGATTTATGTCAAATTAAATTTAATTTATCAATTTCCTCCTTTTGGTTAGCCTTTCAATTTTGAGAGATTGAAAAAAACCTTGGTCATTGATGTCACTCTTACCACCATAGTGAACTTTTTTGGTCACAGTATCGAACTCATAATTCTTGATGTCAGGTCAGTTATATGTTTCATGTTCTTTTGTTATTTTCATTATTCTAACCATAGTGAGACCATTTGATATAAAACAGATGGATTCATATAAGCATTTAAATCTATTGAGAGGATACACCCCCGCCAATACAATGGCTGTTAGGAGGATAACAGAGCGAGACTTTGTTTCAATAAAGGAATAAATAAATAAATAAATAAATACTAAATAAAATTACTTTTCAAGCATCTCTCTTCTACAAACTTTCTACAGTTTTCTCATATGTATTTAAATTTATATTCTAAACTTCTCCTTTTTCTTATTTTGAAACAATTAGTCATTTCATTTTAAGGAAAAAATTACTCTGTTTCTTCCCCTCATAAAACAGAATAATTTCACATCTTCTACCTTTTTCTTAAAAAAAAACACATCTTACTTTTCTTGCATATTTACATATAGAGAATTTTTAAATTATTTATTGTAATATCAGTTACACATATTAATTAGAATTTTTATCTGTTAGTGACCTTAATTTTCAGTCAATGCTTGAAAGCAAGCAATTATGAACTGCCACACCAGAAATCTACAGACTGACAAATCTATGAATCATAATTTCTAGATGCGTAAAATTTGTGAGTGTGGCACAGAACATGTTTACCATGTTTAGTCTCTCTGTAATAAGAAACTGTAAAGGAGAAACTTCTTTTTAGGGTTTTTTTGCTTGTGATAATTAAATTATTTATTCATATATTTTCCTCGGTCTCAATTTTCCTCTCTTTATGATAAAAATAGTAAAATCTTCTTGTATAGGGAGGAGAGCTTTCATACAGAAATTTTATCTTACATCTATTTAGCTCACTTGTTTTTAACAAATATCATTGAGTTGCTCATGAAAATGAGACATTATCAGTTAGTCAATAACTAAAGCTATTTTTTTTGCTGGCAATTTTTGCAGTATAGAGACAACATAAGCTTAATTTACCCCTAGGCATAGCTAGGAAATCATGTGTCTGTATATTTAATGCTGACCACTCTGAAGATATATGCCTGTTTTAATCAAACCAATAATATCTCTATTTATCTAAGACTACTCAAATCACGTAAACTTGAAAAGAATTTGAGTTATATCTTATTTTTCTGAGAGAATGCTTAATTTATACACGTGTGCATTTTAAGCCAATTAAATAGAGCATTTTTTACAGTTTAAAGTTTTAATATTATAGGAAGATAAAACTATCACCCATATGATAAAACTATCACATATACAGTTATATATAAACATTTACACCGAAACAAATCTTATAGTATTCATTCTAAAATTTTAGCCATGAGCGAGATACTGTAATATAAGCATTTTGTAGGCTTGTATTCAGCATTAAAAAAAAGAGGTTTTATAATCAGAGATAAACTTCTTTTGTTTTCAGGATTGAATGACAGATCAGTCATGTTTTCTTGTTTGTTTGCCTTGCTTTTGAAGCAGTTTCCGGGCACAGCAAAGATCATGACAAGAAAGAAGCGGGCAGAGTTGGTAGAGAATTTACAGATGTGGTTTGAGAAAAGGGGTTTAAGTTGACTGAAGAGTTTCAGTTGACTGAAGGGTTTCCATAAGAGAAACAGTATCAAATAGAGGTAAGAGAAAGGACGTGTGTGTGTGTGTGTTTAATAGGCAAAGTGTCAATTACATTCAGACATGTAGACCTTCTGGACTTGATCTGAAACCCCACCAAAAACTTCTTATATTCTTTCTGAGAACTTAGTTGGTTATTGTCTTACAAGTAAAGTGGTTGGCTATTTCCTCTAGGGGGAAAAGAGTCCAAGCCAAAGGGATGGCCTATAAGATGGCAGGTACAAAAATGAATCATTTCTTTTCCAATGGCAGGGCTATTTCCAAAAAAGCCAGACATTTTGGTACCCTGTAATTGTTAGTTTGAGATACCTTGGTTTG
>PVKP010053923.1:0-11729 GCA_004027715.1 Plecturocebus donacophilus | reverse complement strand
AGACATTTCTTTCTTGATTTCTAGTAAACTCTGTGTCATTAGCACTTTGAGTGTTACTTTTCTACCATCTTTCTCTTCTTGGCCATTTGTCAACATTTATTAGTAAAATCCTGTTAAGTCTATTAATTTATCCTCCAAGTTTCACAAGTGTCCTCCTGTTTTTTATATCTTACTGTCTCTAACTTACTAATTAATTTCTTATTAATGAATTAGCATATTTATGTATTCTTTCATAAGTCGAATATAATTTTTATTTTATTGAGATCTCTTTTAAATTTTAATTATATTGACCACATTTGTCATTTCCTAGATATTTAATTGTTTTAATTTTAATATTTTTTTTCTCTTACATATGTAATTTTGGCTTCCTGGATGTCCCTCTTTCTTGGTCTTTTCAAAATTTTTTTCCCCTTTGGCCTTTTGACAAAACCCAAGTAAATATTGTTCAGATTCTTCTTTCATTTTCATTCACCTTCTGCTTGGTGGGGACTTTTAAGTTGCCTTTTTTAAGAATCCATGTGTTGAGGAAATTGAATTTCTAAATTTTAAGGAATTATTTTTTTAACGTCATTTGTAGTACTCACTTCTCTTGGCTGGATAAGACTCTTTCATTAAATTATCTTGGCACCCTTTTTTAACAAATCTGTTTAAACAAATTGTGCTAGGAAAGCTGGATATCTATGTTTAAACATGAATTTGGACCCTTACTTTATATTATATACAAAAATTAACTCAAAATGGATCCAAGACCTAAACACAAGAGATAAAACTATAAAACTCCTAGAAGAAAACATAAGCATAAATCTTAATAACTTTTCTTGACATTTGCTAAGAGAGTAGATGGTAAGAGTTCTTACCACAAAAAGCAGTAATTGTGGAGGACAGGAATACATTAAGCAGCTTGACTGTAGTATTCGGTTTACTGTATATATGCATATCAAAACATTACATCACACACCTTAAATACATGTAATTTTAATAAAAATAAAAATTTTAAAGAAAAATACGAAATGAAGGTTTCTGATGGTAAATGTAGTGCCTGCTGCCTATAAAAATAGACATTTTTCCAGAGAAGACATACAAACAGACAATGGGTATCTGAAAGGGTGCTCAATATCAGTAATCATCAGAAAAATGCAGATCAAATTCACAATGAGATATCACTTGTTAGGATGGTTATTATCAAGAAAAAAGCCAAATGATAACAAGTTGTATTAGTCCATTTTCATGCTGCTGATAAAGACATATCTGAGACTGGGCAATTTACAAAAGAAAGAGGTTTAAGGGACTCACAGTTCTACATTGCAGGGGAGGCCTCACAATCATGGCAGAAGCTGAAAGACACATCTCCCATGGCAGCAGACAAGAGAAGAGAGAGCTTGTGTAGGGAAACTCACTTTTTTAAAACCATCAGATTTCATGAGACTTATTCACTATCATGAGAACAGTTGGGGAAAAACCCACCTCCATGATTCAATTATCTCCCACTGGGTCCCTCTCATCATACATGGGAATTATGGGAGCTGCAAGACGAGATTTGCTTGGGGACACAGAGCCAAACCATATCACAGGTGTTGGCAAGAACATTGAAAAATTGAAATCATTTTTACTGTGTTGTAAGAATGTAGAGAATGATGCAGCCACTATGGAAAACAGTATAGAGGCGCCTTAAAAAATTAAAAATAGAACTACCTTGTGATCTAGCAATCCTACTTCTGGCTGTATACATCCAGGAGAATTGAAGTCAAAATCTGGAAGCACTATTTGCATTCTCATGTTCACTGTAGCATTATTCACAATAGCCAAGATATGGAAACAAACTAAATGTCTGCCAACAGATGAATGGATAAAGAAAGTAGGGGCATAGACATACCATGGAATATTATTCCACCCTAAAAAAAGAAGAAAATCCTTCAATTTGCAGTAACATGAATGAACATAGAGGACATTAAGCGAAGTAAAATGAGACAGTCACAGAAGGACAAACACTAGGTGATTCCACTTATATGAGATATTTAAAATGGTCAAACACCCAGAAGAGGAAAATAGAATTGTGATTACCAGGGGCTTGAATGAGTTGAAAATGTGCAATTGTTGCTCAATGGGTATAAAGCTTCAGTCATGCAAGATGAAAAAGTTCTAGAGATCTGCTTTACAACATAGTATCTATAGTTAAAATATGGTATTGTGTACTTGAAAACATGTTAGGAAGATAGATCTCATGTTGTGTTCTTACCATACACAAAAACAATAATAAACAAAGACCATGTACATAAAAGAATACAAGACAAGTTTTGAAAGTTATGAATATGTTTAGTACCTTGACTGTACTAAATGGTATCACAGGTGTATGCATGTTCAAACTCAACAAAATACATACATTAAGTATGTGCAGATTTGTGTTTTTTTCAATGAAGTTTGGTGTTTTCAATGAAACTAAAAAATATCCTATGACCTTGGATTAGACAAGGGTTTCTTAGATATGACAGCTAAAACATACGCAGTCAAAGGAAAAAATACATAATAAAACTTCACCAAAATTATAAAACTTGTGTGCTTCAAAGAACATTATTGAGAAAGTGAAAATGAAAACCATATAATGGAATAAGATATTTGCTAATTATATATCTGACAAAGGTTTAGTATCTAGTATTTATAAGGAATTCTTACAACTCAACAATAAAAAGATAAGTAGCCCAATAAAAACCTGGGCAAAGGATTTAAATAGACATTTCTCCAAAAAAAGATAAATAACTGGTTAATGAGCACGAGAAAAGATGCACAATATCCTTAGCAATTAAATAAATTCAAATTAAAACAATGAGATACCATTTTACACCCACTAGGATCACTATAATTGAAAATACACGTAATAACAAATATTGGTGAGAATCTGGAGAAATTGGAACTCTTATACATTGCTAGTGCAAATCTAACTGATTTGGAAAATAACTTGACAGTTCCTCGGAAAGTCCAACATAGAGTTACCATATGACTCAGCAATTTCACTTCTAGGTATATACCAGAAAAATAAAAACATATGTTCACATGAAACTTGTAAACAAATGTTTGTAGCAGTATTATTAATTATGGCCCTAGAGTAGAGACAACCCAAATGTCCATCAACTGATGAATGAATAAACATATTAGTATATCCATTCAATGGTATTATCCAGTCATAAAAAAAGAATCAAGTACTGATACATGGATGAACCTTGAAGAAATTATACTAGGTGAAGGAAGCTGGGCACAAAAGGCCACCTACTGTAGGATTCCATTTATATGAAATGTCTAGAATAGGCAAATTCATTAGGAGAAAGGAAGGTTAATAGTTGCCAGGTGCCAGGAAAGTGGAGAATGGGGAATGGCTACTAACGTGCATGGCTTTTCATTTAGGGGTGACGAAAGTGTTCTGCAATTAGATAGTGATAATGGTTTCATGTCTTCGTGAATATACTTAAAAACCAGTGAATTGTACAATTTAAGGAATGGATTTTATGGTGTGTTAGTTAAATCTCAACTTAAAACAAATTAAATATTGATTAGCAGACATAAAAGGCATTTTATATATATAATAGTTCTTCCTTTTCCTCTTCCCCTATTCCCAGATCCTAAGGAAACACTGACGTCCTACATCACCATGTTTATCCTGTGGCTTCTCGTATTGCCTGGCTCACCTCCAGGCACTCATAGTTGAAAAACGTGGGCCTAGGAAGCTGAAAAGGGAATCAAAGAGCCAGAGGTTCTCGGGTCCCTTAGGTGATGGCCACGGGAAACACTCTCTACTCCATTTTTTTCTGTGGGAAAGGAAATGTATTTCAGATTAGACTACAGAGTTGCTTGGAAAAGCCTTTAATATTCTTCACCTTTTTTTTTTTTTGCTCTCATTTCATATTCATGAAACCACTTTCCCAGGTGTTACAACAGCAAGGAGGGAGAATTTCTCCCATTATCGAAGAGTTATTGCCATTGAAAAATCATATCCATTTCCTATTTATCTTATCTATCTATCTATCTATCTATGTATCTATGTATCTATCTGTCATTGATTCATCTATCACTGTATTCATTTATTTGGTCCCCAGTAACTTGATGAACTTCAGTCACTCTCCCTGAGTCTGAGTCTGGGAGACTGAAAAAAGCAAGGACCAAGAATCTGAATTAAGGTAAATTAACCTCCATCAGGAATGCCAAGTAGATTTTAATCTATATGCTAACTTCAATACATTAACAGTTGAGAAAGACTCTGTGCTGAGCAAGATCCTAGGGACATGTCTGCGACTAGTTTGACAGAATGATGTGCTTGATTAGTAATGTCTGCTTGAACTCATGCAGGAAATTCAGGGTCTGTGTACTGCAGATATGCCACCCTGACTTAGTGAATGCTTCCTCAGGGGCCTCTAGCCAGAAAACCTCCAGGTAATATCACTCAAACCTTGAAATACTGCATTCAGCCCACTATCAAGTTGTATTGTATGTGTACGTTTCACCTTCAGCAGCCTGCAGCTTAATTTAAAACATATCAAACCAAATGCCCACTCTGTTGTAACAATTATAACCTGTCCCATCCATTATTCTACCAATGACAAAGGAAATGACTTATTGGAGAATGCTTATTAAGGTTCCTGTCTTGTAGGATAAGTCAGCCACCCCATACATTAGATCGGGTATATTCAGGGTGCTGTGGCTATAGACACACCCCATTTATTAGAAAACTTAGAAATAATTTCTTATCTTAAAATTATTATTGCCATCAAATTCCCCCTTGCTTATTTCACTTCCCAAAGTGGTGATGACTAATCTCTCATATTTGTAATTATTTCCATTCTTTCTCAGTCAGCACAGAGGATTCATGTGTGTATGTGTGTGTGTGAAGGAAGGAGGATGGGGACAGGTAGAATGGGATGATTCCAATGTTTACTTTGCATTTTCAAGTCAGAGATGGAAGGTACCAAATGGGGGCTCATTATTAAGCTAAGCCTCCCACGGACCAAAACATGTAGATTTAATGCCTTCTTCACTCTGATCATGAGTATGCAGTCTTTAGTAGTGTGGTTCTGGACTTTCTTCAGGTTTCTGAATTAGATTAACAAGTCAGTGGCCTAGCACAGACTGCTATTTCTGGGTAGATAGATTCTTTCCAGTGAAACACAGAAGAAGGAGAGAAGGAAGGATCCCCACCTGTTTAGTCAGGACACCCAGCCAACAACCCTTTGCAAAGCACGTGGGCTCCATCCTTTTCACAAAGGCTTCCAAACTGCAAATCAAATAAACAATCAAAGATACTGAAGAGATTTCTGATTTCCATACCCTCTCATCCATTATTACCACAGGCAAGTAAAACCAAATCGTATTATGTAAATTGTATCCAAATAAAAGCACCCAGATATGTCAAATACTTTAACTCTTCTGTTATTTAACATTCTATTCACATCTTTACTCTTTTCTTGCATTTTACTTTTAGTTCTGTGCTCAGTTGAAGATAGTGCACATTTAATTAAACACTGATATTTTCCTGACAATAGAAACAAGTCAAAAAGAAAAAGAAAAATACATACACGAAATTCATTAGTGAGGATTTGTTTTACACTTTTTTGCATGTTAGGGTAATGCTTGCAATAAGAATATATTGCCTATTTAATTAGAACAATCAATATAGCTAAGTCTTACAAATCAATAGGCAAGCTATCAACAGAAGACACAATTCGCTTTTTTCTTTCCAGCTTAGTTTTATTGCTTGGATTATTTCTTCAATTTCTACAGAACACTGAGTGTGGACCCTGAAGAAGACTTCTAAACTTATGGGTCAGGCTGAACAGGCGATACTGTTGCTCTTGTAACAACAGAGACCCTTATTTTTTGTGAGACAGATCCTCGGTCTGTCACCCAGGCTGGGGTGCAATGGTGTGATCTTGGCCCACTGCAACCTCCACCTCCCAGGTTCAAGTGATTCCTGTTGCAGCCTTCCGAGTAGCTGGGACCACAGGTGCATACCCCCATGCCAGGATAATTTTTGTATTTTTAATAGAGATGGGGCCTCACCATGCTGACCAGGCTGGTCTCCAACTCCTGATCCCAGGTGATGCACCTGCCTACAATTCGCTTTAACAGAAGAAAAGGAAATGATTTCTTTGGCCAGTGGCTTACCAGAAGAAATAACAGAACAAGAAAAACAATTGACAGGGGAAAGGGTCTGCCTACCCATGACAGGGATGTAAACATCTTTAACCTTTATTAATGACACAGCAAGGCCCTCAAAATCAGAACATGGACCTCAGAGTCTTTTTGAGATACACATCCCATTTAGTATACGGGGCCTCTAGAATTTGCCCTATAAACAAGGTCACCTTATTATGAGATCTTCTCCTGATTTCCATAACCTATTGCAGCCACAGGATACTGGCAACAGTTTTGGATCTTAATTCTGAAAGATGCAATCCAAATGCAATAATCCTAAACATTGAAATTCCAAAAGATAACAATCCCTAAAGTCCAAATCCTTAAAGTCTAAAATCTCTCACATCTAAAAATCCTGAAAATCACCATAACAGGATAGTTGCATCATATTAGGTGGAACTATTACCTTGTTAGTGTCTCTATTTGGAAATTAAGTGTAGTTTAAAGAGAAGCCATTGGTGAAAATTTCAGGTGAGTGGATTGGCCATGCGATATGGCAATGAAGAAAACTTCAGTTTAAAAAGGCATCAGTTGCCTACATTAGCATTCCTTCCATCTGATTACATTTCAGGAGCTTTTAATGAATTAAAGCCGCATTTGCCTGAAGAAGCCAGTGAAGTTACTGCCTGGTTAGAAAATAATTATGTGCATGGTAGGATGAGAAGATAAGCAACAATTCTACACCAGTGTTGTTTCTGATAATGGACTTCTATGCACCCAAAGCAACATGGAAGCATGGCATCAAAGATGGGAAAACTTAATAGGGAAGGCTTATGTTGTTTAGACAGAATCATAAAAGAAATTTTAAAAGAGCAGTGCCACATGGAAAATGAAGGCGAACATATTCTCTGAGGAAAGCCATGTCCTAAAAGAAAAAAAAGCAGTTATTCATTGAAATACAAGATTTCAAAATATAGAAAATGCCTGTGAAAATCAGTCATTTCTTACAAACTACCTTTGTGCAATACCTACAATCTATTCCTGTAATATACTTTTTCATATGTCAAACTTTCTTTTCAGTTTTTTTTTTAAGTTTTCTTTCATTATTTAAAATTTTCAGAATTATTTGTTTACAATTCACTATGCTATGTATTTCATCTTTGCATCATTTGCAATACTGGAGGTATAAATTGTGTAGAAACTTTCAGAAAGTTCTAATTCATTGCATAGATTTTTGCAAATTTGACTTCACAATAGTATATTATCACAACAATGACTTTGTGGGTAAACACTCTGCCTGTTTAAAAGAGCAGTGCCACATAGAAAAATGTTGAAACATCTTCAGTAAATGGAGAGATGTTCCTTTTGTACATCCACATTTGTGAAAGATAAAATTTCTCAAGATCTCAGATCTTTGAATATCTATATTTTATGATGGTGATTCACTGTGGTTTTTGACCGAGCCCATCAAAAGACTTGGGCTGTGCATCACAGTATTTCAGATAACTGCAATTTTAAATCTGGGTGCACACAATTTCCAACAATAGCAATATGCACTTATATATTACCTTTTTTGACCTATTTCTTAATGAATAGGATTTATTTGCTCACCACTGTTATAGTCATATGACTGTTGTTAGTATACTCAAGTACTTATGCTTGCAAAATATGTATTTTTGCCTATTTTATTGTGTAAAGTAGCCTACAGTGTTCTGTCCCGTTTTTATGTGTCTCAAGTAAACTCCCTTTTGAAAATGTAAATGCGTATCTTTAATATTTTTTTAAATGTTTTTTCCCAGAATTATAATTTTGTGATTCTGATCTTCATTCAAAATTCTGATCTACATTCAAAATTATGGCATTTTGGGTTGTATCTTGGGGGTTATAATTGGCTCCCATAGGAAATGAACGGAAGTTTACATTGAATTTCATTTTAGAGTAGATGAGAAAGCAGGAGAGGGTGAACTTTATTAAGTGTTTTATTTTTATTTATTTACTTATTTTTAATTAATTAATTAATTATTATTATTATTTGAGACAGAGTCTCGCTTTGTCACCAGGCTGGAGTGTGGGTGGGATCTCAGCTAATTGCAACTTCCACTGCCCAGATTGAAGCGAGTCTCCTGCCTCAGCCTCCTAGTAACTGGGACTGACTACAGGCCCTCACAGCCATGCCCAACTAATTTTTATATTTTTAGTAGAGACGGATTTTCACCATGTTGGCTAGGATGGTCTTGATCTCTTGACCTTGTGGTCCACCTGTCCCGGTCTCCCAAAGTGCTGGGATTACAGGTGTGAACCACTGCACCCGGCCTTAATGTTTTATATGTACTTGGCCTAATTTAATTATTTTAGAAATACTACTTCATTTAATTCTTATGAGAATCCTATGAAGGTTGATATCATCATCTTTATTTTAGAAGATAATAAAATGAAGCTGATATATTGATTGTCGACCTTCAAATTTGGCAATATGAGAGAGGCTGTGTATGAATGATGAGTCATTCACTGTAACAAAATATATGAGAATATGAATTCTGGGGTCTGGTAGATTTGAGTTTGGACCTTGGCTTTGGCACATCCAGCGGTGAGACACTGAACATGTCACTTCGCTTCTCTGAGCCTCAAGCTTTCTCAGCTTTATTGCTTAGTTTTTTGTGAGCATTAAATTATACAGGAATGTACTTGTTATGTTACAACTGTACAGTAAGCTTGCTTCCATTTGCTTATGCAACAAATGTTTAAACACTTTTTATTGCATAATATTTTTTATTATCTAAAAAATGATTTGCATTTGTTGAGCCAGCCTTGCATCCCAGGAATGAAGCCAACCTGATTGTGGTAGATAAGCTTTTTGATGTGCTTCTGGATTTGGTTTGCCAATATTTTATTGAGAATTTTTGTTCTCAATAAAATTCGTGTTATTTCTGATGAATCAATGTTTGTCAGAGATATTGGCCTGACACTTTTTGTTGTATTTCTGCCAATTTTTGGTATCAGGATGATGCTGGCCTCATAGAATGAGCTAGGCAGGAGTCCCTCTTTTTCAATTGTTTGGAATAGTTTCAGAAGAAACAGTACCAGCTCCTCTTTGTGCCTCGTGTAGAATTCAGCTGTAAGTTCATCTGGTCCTGGGCTTTTTTTGTTGGTAGGCTATTTATCACCGCCTCAATTTCAGAACTTGTTCTGGTCTATTCAGGAACTCAACTTCTTCCCGGTTTGGTCTTGGGAGAGTGTATGTGTCTGGGAATTTATCAGTTTCTCCTAGATTTTCTAGTTTATTTGTATAGAGCTGTTAATAGTATTCTCTGATGATTGTATTTCTGTGGGGTCAGTGGTAATATCCCCTTTATCATTTTAAATTGTGTCTATTTGAGTCTTCTCTTTTTTTTTCTTTATTAGTCTAGCTAGCCATTTATCTATTTTTTTATTTTTTAAAAAAGCTCCTGGATTCATTGATTTTTTTGTAGGCTTTTTTACGGCTCTATTTCCTTCAGTTCCACTCTGTATCTTGATTTTTAACAAATTTTTGTCATATAAAGTTGTATGTGAATGTTGAAATCCTGAAAGATAAAAATCTGGAAAATATAAAATGTATAAAACATATGTGTACAGTTTAAAGGATAATAACCAAATAAACACCTGTGCCCAGCACCTAGATTATAGGTGCACTGTCAGCCCTCCTGAAGCCCAGGAGCCCACCCTGATCACATCCCCTTCCTCTCTCTTGGAGGTAGCCAGAATACAAATAGTGTCAACTGTTCTCTCGCTTTTCTTTATGTGAATAGTTTTACTATATATGTACGTGTTCCTAAATAATATATGCTTTAGATTTGCTTGTATCTGAATGTTTTAGAAACAGTTTCATCTTGAGATATAATTTATAAAGCTTACCTGTTTCATGCATGCATTTGAACTTTTAATAAACATATACTGCATATTGTTCTGTGATTTCCTTTCTTCTAATCACCATTATGTTTTTGAGAGTCACCTAAGTTGATGTATTTGGTTGTATTTTATTTATTCGCATTCTTGTAGGGTATTTCATGAAACAAAAATACCACAATTTGTTCCCATTCTACTGTTAATGTACATATGGGTTGTTTCCTGTTTGACACTGTTACAAATGATACTACTATGAACATTTTGACCGTGCACGCATGTGATAGTATAACTAAGAGTGAAGCTGTTCTATTGTAGGGTATGGGCAGGATGGAATTTCTATTTTCCTAGGAGGACAAGACCACCACTCCACCCACTAACTGAAATAAAAAGAAAAAGTTGATTGAGTGACGATAGTTAGGAAGAGCCACGTTGGTCAGGCACAATCTTACTAAGCAGAGCAGACTCTTTATCTTATTTATGCACGGATTTGGGAAGCTGAGAGTTCAGTGGTTTGTGGACTTTTAGAATGTTAGGGGTTGTTGACAGATTAAGAAACACGGTGCTCAGTTAAGACTGTTGTTGATTGGTTGGGAATCACTGATTAGAGTGAGTCTGTTCCTAATTGGCTGAAAGTCAGAAGTGAGGGGCTGTTATGATTGGTTGTTTTTAAGAGCATGTTTACCAGAGGTGGGTTGTCATTGATTGATTGAACGGTTTAAAATATGGGTGGCTAAATATTACCAGGGTTACAGAAAAATTAATTTTTCCTTGCAGCATGGGAACTTTTTTATGTTCAAAAGATATTGCCAACAAATTAATTGTGCAACAAATGTCTTTGGCCGTCTTGTTACTATGGGAAAATTTTCAAATATAAACAAACTAGAGAGGATAATATAGTAAACCTCTATGTATGCATTACCCAGCTTCGGTAATTCGCAATTAATAGCCAATTGTGTTTAATCTACATGCTACTTACTCTCCAAACTTCTAAATTATTTTGAAGTAAATCTGAAACATCCTATGGTTTCATATCCATAAATGTTTCAGTATACATTTCTAAAAGATAGAAACTTTTGACAAAAACCTAATGCATTATGCTTAAAATTACACAGAATAATTTTTTTCTTTCTTTTTTTTTTTTTGAAACGGAGTTTCGCTCTTGTTACTCAGGCTGCAGTGCAACGGCACGATCTCGGCTCACCGCAACCTCCGCCTCCCGGGTTCAAGCAATTCTCCTGCCTCAGCCACCCGAGTAGCTGGGACTACAGGCTCGTGCCACCAAGCCCAGCTAATTTTTGTGTTATTGGTAGAGACGGGGTTTCACCATGTTGACCAGGATGGTCTCGATCTCTTGACCTCGTAATCCACCCGCCTCGGCCTCCCAAAGTGCTGGGATTATAGGGGTGAACCACCGCACCCAGCCCAATAATTTCTAATATCATCACAAGTGTTAAAATTGTCCCTATTCTCCGTTTCTCTCTGTCTATAGTTTCCTCATTTGTTTCAGACTCCAAGTAAAGTCCATACATGACATTTTGTTGATAAATCTTGTAAATCTCCTTTAATCCATAGATCACCCCTCTCTCTTTTTTCCTTTCCTCAGAATTTATTTGTTGAAGAAACCAGGTTCTTTATGCAGTAGAACTTCCTACAGCCTGCATTTGGCTGACTGCATTCCTGTGGTACGTTTGACTCGCGTCCCTGTGCTGCATAGTTCCTGTAAACTG
>PVKP010053922.1:0-11717 GCA_004027715.1 Plecturocebus donacophilus | reverse complement strand
TTTATATAAAATATATTTTATATATTATACATATATAATATCACAAAGTTAGGAATTTGAGACCAGCCTGGCCAATATGGTGAAACCCTGTCTCTACTAAAAATACCAAAAATATCTAGATGTGGTGGCACGCACCTGTAATTTTAGCTACTCAGGAGGCTGAGGCAGTAGAATTGCTTGAACCTACGAGGCGGAGGTTGCAGTGAGCTGAGACTGCACCACTGTACTCCAGCCTGTGGGATAGAGCCAGACTCCATCTCCAAAAAAGAAAAAATTTTAAAGTGGTTATTAATAGTAATGGTAGTTAAAATCCTACTTGTTTTTAGCAGAATTAAACTGGTTTATGGCAGATATAAGCTCTTGGAGGGAAATATTACATTTTCATTACAGACCCTTAGTGCTTAGTAACCGCCTGTGTGACCTTTAGGGCTCCACGGTTCCTAGTTGAAGAGCAGAGAAATCAATTGCTCCAGTGTAACGGGTGAAGAATTCCTTAGGGAATGGCTGCTGGCCCAGCTTTGCTATTGTCATCGGTTTCTAGTAAGCCTTGTGTTGCTGAAGTCCAGCTGTGTGAGTATTAATGCGCTAAATGTATTGTGAGCTTCTCCAAGCACGTGCAGACAACATGCAAGAAGCTTAATATGTGCAAGCAGCTTGAGAGAAGCCATTTAAGGGTGTTTTCTTGGGTGGACCAGGTGAAGGGGACGGCAAGGGGCTAAGAAGGGAACTGATTAATTTGTATAAAGCTGCCAGCCCTTCATTTCCTGAGTTGTGATTGACAGGCACCGAGGGCACTGCAGGCTGGGAACGTACTTGGGTGTTTCTTGCAGCCCCGTGCTGTGCTCTTCAGAGCTGCCAGTGTGCTTCTCTTACTCGCCATTTGGTTTCTTATAGATTGCTGTGCTTGATGCCGTAAAACATTTTGAAGACAAGTCTCTAAACAGTGACGTTGCCACCCTAGCTGATTAGAAAAGGAGAAACTTACTTTACCGACAGGCTTGGAAGAAGCTTCTGGTCCTGCAGAGTCACCTGCATTTCCCTGGTCTTCACCTTGCCACTCCGAATTTTTCTCCTTTTCTGCTGCAGTGATTATAATACCACAACTTTTGTTTTTTTTCTCCCCTTTTCTTAGTTCCTGCCAGCACTCAAATGGCCACTCCTATTAAGTAATACAATTTCAGAATTCATTTCTGTATATTAATCCCAATATGATATGATGCACTGTTAGAGTGCAAAGTAGTGACCTCGATGTGCCATTCAGTATATGGCACCATGTTTATTAATAGAAGAAGCCGGCCGGGTGCAGTGACTCACACCAGTAATCCCAGCACTTTGGGAGGCCTAGGCTGGCAGATCACCTGAGGTCAGGAGACCAACCTGGCCAACATGGTGAAACCCCATATCTACTAAAACTACAAAAATTAACCAGGCTTGGTGGTGCACATCTGTAATCCTAGGTATTTGGGAGGCTGAGACAGGAGAATCCCTTGAACCCAAGAGGGGGAGGTTGTATTGAGCTGAGATGGTGCCATTGCACCACAACCTGGGCAACAAGAGCGAAACTCCATCTCAAAATTAATTAATTAAGGGAGCCAGGAAATAGCCTCTGTTCTCTGAGACTTCAGGCAGGTGCAAAGAGAAGGTATAGCGCTGAATGTAAGGTGGGCTTATGTACACACAGCAGTACCAGAATATGCCTGGGAATGATGGGGGTGCGAAATTAACTCCGATTGAGGCCAGTATCATTGATGCTTTCTGGAAAGAGGATGGGGTCTGTGCCAGGCCTTGGATGTGGGAGGAGGAAGACTGGTAAGGAAGCAGGGGCGGCCTCAGCAAAGGCACTGCTGTGAGGCAGGTGGGCTGTTTTTGCGGAACAGCCAGGGATTTTGTGTGGCAGGTTTACAGCACCTGTAGGAGGCTGCGTTGGTAAATAAGCCCAGAAAAGTAGGCTGGGGCCAAATTATGCATGACTTGAAAGTCAGTCAGATGAGTTGAGTGGGATACATAGAAACTGTAAGTAGCACCACCTCCATTGAGGACATGTTCTGCTGCCAAAGGATTTTTCAGACTTTGTCAGATTGTGTAATCGTGGATAAAGAATTATTGGTCTAAATTTGATTGTTTTAGTGTGCTAGATTCTTGGAGGTGAAATTGCTAAGTCAAAGGTGATGAGTGTTGACTTAACTGTTGGTTGCAAAATTAACCACTAACAGGCAGCGCCAGCTTAGAAGACTATGCCTGATTGAGAGTTCTTGTTTTATCTTGATCTTGCAGTGTTACAACTTTGCAAACCTGCAGTGTCCTCTTTCTCTCCCTCTGCCCTCTGTCCTTTTTACCTGCCCTCTCTCCCTTCCTTTTCACACCCTATCTACCTCCCTCCTTCTCTGTCTCCCTCTCTCTTTCTCTCCCTTGCTTCTTTCATTTCTTCCTTTTACTTCTCTTATGATATGCTCATCTATATGTTTTTGTCAGAGGTAACCACATGCCACATCATTTTTTAAAGAGCCTCCTACTCTCTTCCCATTTATCTGTGATGCCACATGTACTGCATCCTAACTTTTTTTTTTTTTTTTTAACAGAGTTTTACTCTATCGCCAAGTCTGGAGTGCAGTAGCATGATCTCTGCTCACTGCCACCTCCACCTTCTGGATTCAAGCAATTCTCCTGAGTAGCTGGGATTATAGGCATGTGCTACTATGCCTAGCTAATTTTTGTATTTTTAGTAGAGACGGAGTTTCCCCATGTTGGCCAGGCTGGTCTCGAACTCCTGACCTCAGGTAACCCACCCTCATCTGCCTTTCAAAGCACTGGGATTACAGATGTGATCCACCATGCCCAGTTGCACTTTTGACAACATGCCAGGATCATTTTTTCCTGTCCTCTCAAAGGGGTTAAATATTTTTTTCTTATTGAGTTATAACTGACAAGTTTTCTCATGTCAAATATAAAAGCAAAATCATATAGTTCATTGACTCATTTATGTCTCCAACTTTTTTATGACAAATTATTTATTGTTTAGTCACCACTTTAAAGTGTGTCCTATTTTTTCCTAAATTTTATCAATAGATGATGATATTAATGATGAAATGTTTGATGGTGATTTTTTTTTAAAAATAAACTTTATTATGGAAAATGTCAAACATACAAAAATAGAGATGGACATATATAATGAACCATCATGTTAGCTATCACCCAGCTTCAACAATTATCAAGGCCAATTTCATTTCATCAGTATTTCCAATGCACTTAACATCCAGACTTACTATTTTGAAGCAAATCCCAGGAATCGTATCATTTCAACCACAAATGTTTGAGAATGTAGATGAGGACCCTTCTCTCTAATATAATGATAAAAACCATTATCCTAATACCAAATATCCCACCAATGCTCAAATAACTCCAATTGTCTCATAAATATACTCATTTTACAGTTTGGTCAAATCACAATTCAAATAAGATCCATACAGTTGGTTAATATGTCTCTTAAGTTTCTTTTAATATATAGGTTCATCCTTCATCTCTTTCTTTCATCCTTGCAAATTATTTAAAGAAGAAACTAGGCCATGTGTCCTGTAGTTTCTTATAGTCTGAATTCTGCTGATCTCATCTCCATGGTATAAAATAATGTTTCTCTGCCCTCTGTATTTTCTAAAGACTAGGAATTATTTCTAGGGGCATGGTCAAATTTAGGTTCAATGCTTGGGCAAATATTTTAGGAGATGGGAGTCTCATTATATTGCTCAGGCTAGACTAAAACTCCTGGGCTCAAGCAATCCTTCTGCCTCAGCCTCCTGAGTGGCTGGGACTACAGATGCACCTCACTGTGCCTGGCTTTGCTAATGTATTTTATAGATGGTGTAGTATACTGCCATCTGGAGGCACATGTCTGGGATGACACAGACAATTTTTGCTTTCTGCCATCTCACAGCTGCCTTGAAGCAGTTGTGTGACACTTGATAAGCAAAAGTCACATATATGCTAGACAGATTAGAAAGGGATTGTTTAACCATTCAGTATAATTACAAAATATGAATTACTTAAATCTTCAGTGATGTCTACCATATTCTAAGCAATATCTTATGTGCTAGATATATAAAAAAGACTAAGGAAACAAGTTCCTTGCATTCAAGGGCATATAATCTAGTGAGAAATACAGACACATAATCATAAAAGCACAAAAAAAGGCCACAGGTGCCAAGTTAGAATTCTGTACAGATACAGAATTCTGTACAACCTGGAGAATAGTTATTGTAACAAACAGGGAAGAAGTGCCCAAAAGCATAGGATGGGCTGTGTCCTTGGAGTGCGAAACAGCTCATCTGTGCTTCACAACTCCATTCATCATTGGGTTCACATACTTGATTCTTTCAAAGTAAATCTGAACAACATCTGTGCCATTCACTAGGGATCCCTGTCTGGCGAGGACGGGGCCACGGAGTTTCCATTGGTTGGGGAGCCGCCCAGCTTCAGCTTCTCCAGGTGTTCGGCGTGCACGGGCTTGTGGCACTGGAGAACCTTGATGGCATCTTCGACTTTGAACCACTCTCGCTTCCTCCCAGTGTTAACCGGATCTTCGCAATCCTCCAGCAGCTCGGTGACGGTCAGTACATACACCTACGTTCTGTGCTTGCGATCCCGGTTCCGTTCGAACACGCCCAGGAGCCGGCCTAACTTCCCCTTGCCTCCGCCTCTTCGCACCCCTCTCGGACCGCCGCACCGCCCGGCTCCTCCTCGGGCTCCAGGCCCCCGCCCGGCACGATCCAGCGGTCCGGGTACCGACTGCTACTCACTCACAGCACCTCGTCCTCGCGTCCGCTCCGGAAGTACGGGCTCGCCGCCCGCTTCCTGAAGCCCTCCGGGTCGTAGGTGCGCGTCTGGTTGGGCTTGCACTTCATCCTCGAGGCCGTCTCCTCCAGCCGCTCGCTGCGGTGGGCCGCCGCCGCCGGGGAGCAGCCGAGGGGCTGGGAAGAGAAAGGGCCGAGGCGAGGGGCAGGGAGCGAGAGGCGCCTCAGCCTCGATGGTGATCCTTTGAAGGCTTGCTTTGAACAACTGGCAAGTCCAGGAATGATGAAACTAAACGTGTGAAGATCTAGCAGGACTGGAGCCTCCAGAAAAAGGTTGGATATTATCTGCAAGTGCTCCTAGTCAGGAATGTTCCAGTCTTTATTGCTTTCCCAACATTTGACATTAGAAAATTACTACTGTTCTCATTGGATGTTCACATGAAATTTAAGCCTCTGGTTTTCTCTGGACTCCATTTTTTTCCAGGTATGAGTTGATGAAGAGTGCCTTCCTTTTTTTTCTTCCTTCTTCCTAACTCTTCCTCACCTACAGAAAATTAATAAGGCTAACTCAATGGAGAACCACATATTCTTCACCCAGATTAACCAGTTGCTAGTGCTTTCCACCTTTGCATTTTTTCCGTCTTCAGACATTCTTCCCTGAATGATCTGAAAGCACATTGCAGAAACATGACATTTTACTCAACACTGCAGCATCTATTGCTTTTGAATAAGGACATTTTTCTACATAATCACAATTCTATTCTCTAACTTCAATACAATAAATTCATGTTCGTCCACGTTCAAATTGACCTAGTTATCTCCCCAAAGTCCTTTCTTTTTATTGTTTTAGAGCCACAGTTTAATTAAAGATTAACCTTGCCTTGGATTGTCGTATATATTCTCTTTTAATTTGGAGTCTTCCTTTCATGACATGAATTCTTTTGTAAAATCCAGGCTTTTTGTTTTTTTAGAGTGACTCATAATCTAGATACATCTGATTGTTCCACTGGTGACTAAATTAGATTAAATGTTTTTGCAAGAATACGGATTAAACTGTTTTCTCATGAGTGGGTTCAGATTGCACATGGGCAGCGTGATGTATGTCTCATTGCCTCACACCAGGAGACGTTTGAGTCTGTCTGTCCCGTGATTTGTGATGCAGTATTTGGTAATTTTGGCTAAGGTGAAGTGAAGGTAGCCTTTCCCCTTTGTTGTTAGTCAGTCTTCTGTGGGATGAGACGTCAAAGCCCTGTTAACATCCTGTTCCCTGAAGACCCTTCAGAGCTGGTTTCGGTGGCATTGCTGAAGCCTCTGGGAAACATTGATGACACTCATGGTGACAGTGGTGATTTCTCTAATTCCTTCTACCTTGACTGCCTGCGTTTTGCAGTGAAGCAGACATTGCCTGTTCCCTACATTTTCCTCTTCAAAATGTTTAATTTTAACTTAAAAGATTAATACAGCCAAGATATTCTTTCAACAGGCAAATGAAAACCACAGTTTAAACGAAGTTTCAATTAGAAACTAACAGCCCTCAGATTTCCGTGGCTCACACTCTTCTGAAACAACTCAGAGAGCCTGAGGAAGCAGTTCTCACTTAAATGTGGGCCAGGTTATTTGTCTCCCTGGGACCAGTAAGCGCTGAAATATTTCTTTTGTTCTTAAATTCTAAGTTTGACTTTACCTTTAAAAAATTATTTCTTTGATATGATTTAGCATATATTAACCTTTCCAGTCCCTTAAGTCTAAAACTTTTCAAAAGAACTTTTAATAATACCTGAGTAAATTGGTGTTATTAGAAAACTCACAGTATGTACTTCTTGGGTTAAATATTATGAATGATTGTATTCTACCTAGACATTGGGAATTAGATGTGAACTCTCTCATTTGGTAGCAGTTTCTTATGTTTATTATTGCCACTTACTATTGTGCATTTTCTCTCTATGCGAACTGTGAAATTTGTCATGCAAATGCTAAGTATTAGGTTTACATAAAATAATAATTTGATGAGCAAGATGCAGTTATTAGATTGCTCCGATTGCACACTACTCCATTAACTGTATTTCCAGATAATTCTGTAGGTACTGGAGGCACAGAGATCATGCCATTTTCCTCTAGCACTTGGAGAATTGAGAAAGAAATGGCAGAAAAATTGTGAAGGGTATTTCCAGATTAGCAGAGTAAGTTATGTGTTTTCCTTAGATGTCCTATGAAAGGGAATAAGGAGTCTTTTGTGTTTGTATACCAGTTTTTTTTTTCCCAAAGAAGCAATTACTGTTGACATCTCAAAAATATAGAAAAGTATAAAAATTACTACCAATAATGTTTCTGTATGTTTGTAAGTATCTTTCATATAATTGTATACATTTTCTTGCATTTAAATATTTAATGAGTTGCATTTAGATTATTCATGTGGAAAGTTCTTTTGCTCAATGTCAAGTCATTAAATAAAAAGCAAACAGGCCTTTTACCTCACTCAAGCATCTTTGTTTTTCATTGTTTCTATTTTTTCTGTTTGTTAATAGCACTCCATTTTTTCTGTGCTTGAAACATGGTTGTCATTTCTGATCCTTACATACTCGTTATGCACTTTGTTAATAATGTATGAATCATGATTGTGGAATGGTACTATTTGGAGGGGTGTGTGTGCTATGGAAACAGTCATTCCATCCTCACAAAAATTTTATGAGTGTACTAAAGCAGTGAGAGACGGGATTGTCATCTTAGGGGAGATGAGGTTCAGAGACCTAAGTCCTGTCAATCCAGCCCCAAGCCTATATCTTAGATTTGTTCTTTCCTGTTTATTTCTTTTACGCCATTCAAGTTCAAGGTGCTAATGACCACGTCTGATTCATTGCCCCATCTGCAGTATCTCACTTCTGTTATGCCTGAAACCACCAGATTAATTTTGTTACTATGGCTTTCTTTGTAATATTCCCTGTGTTCCTATGTTTCAAATTAATACTTCCTAAGGTACTGTATCATCTGGCCCATGTTATCTGTCTCATTTCCTTTCTACATGTTTTCCCTTCTGTCCCTTATCCAAATTATAACCATCTTACCAGTCTCAGGTCATGTCCTGGGTTACTTTTATTAATATTAGACTGTATCTGACTCCTATTATAATAACTGTATTCCACCGTAGAGCACTTTACTGTGAACAGAAATGCATCGCGCATCTGCAAGTTGCCTATTCAGCAACTTCAAGAATTTTTTTTTTTTTGAGATGGAGTTTTGCTCTTGTTGCCTGGGCTGGAGTACAATGGCGCAATCTCGGCTCACTGCAACCTCTACCTCCCTGCTTCAAGCGATTCATCTGACTCAGCCTCCTCAGTACCTGGGATTAGAGGTGCACACACCATGCCCAGGTAATTTTTATATTTTGAGTAGAGACTGGGTTTCACCATGTTGGCCAGGCTAGTATCGAACTCTTGACCTCACGTGATCTGCCAGCCTCAGCCTTCCAAAGTGCTGGGATTACAGGTGTAAGCCACTGCGCCTGGCCACTAATTCTTAATTTTAGTTGTGTGTGTGTGTGCGTCTGTAGACAGGGTCTTTCTATGTTACTCGGGCTGATCTCAAATTCCTGGGCCTCAAGCAAACCTCCTATGTCAGCCTCTCAATGTGCTGAGATTACAGTCATGAGCCACTGTGCCCAGCTGGGATATTTATATTAATGTTTTAAATAAAATTGGGGAAATTTTCATTATTTCTTCAAATATTCATTCTTTGTCCGTTCTTCTGTGATTCTCACAAACTGTTGTTGGTCCACTTCATGGTGTCCCACAAGTCCCTTAGAATCTGTTAACTTTTCTTTAGACATTTTCTTTTTCTTCTGGACACTCAATCATTTCAATTGTTCTGTCTTCAAATTTGCTAGTTTTTTCTCTATGTAGTCAAATTTGCTTTTAAACCTCTCTAGCAAATTTTTATTTCAGTCATT
Source organism: Plecturocebus donacophilus (assembly GCA_004027715.1). Taxonomy (NCBI): domain Eukaryota; kingdom Metazoa; phylum Chordata; class Mammalia; order Primates; family Pitheciidae; genus Plecturocebus; species Plecturocebus donacophilus. Next base: position 2,990 of record PVKP010053922.1, on the reverse strand, counting down.
CTACTTTTCAGTTGCAGAATTTCTTTTGGATTCCTTTTAATTATTACCTCTTCATTGACATTCTCATTTTGGTTAAAGGTCATTTTCCCATCATTGTCCGCATCTTCCTTTACCTCTTTGCACATCTTGCAGAATTTTGTCTAGTGAGTCTGATGTCTGGGCATTTCAGGCACTTTTTTTTTTTTTTTTTTTTGAGATGGAATCTTGCTCTGTTGCCAGGCTGGAGTGCAGTGGTGTCATTTGGCTCACTGCGACTTCCGCCTCCCGTGTTCAAGCGATTCTTCTGCCTCTGCCTCCTGAGTAGCTGGGACTACAGGCATGTCCCACTGCACCCAGCTAATTTTTTATATTTTTAGTGGAGATGGGGTTTCACTGTGTTTGCCAGGATGTTCTTGATCTCCTGACCTTGTGATCCGCCGGGCTCAGCCTCCCTAAGTGCTGGGACTACAGGCATGAGCCACTGCGTCCAGCCCTCAGGCACATTTTATATTCACTTACTTAGTTCTTTTTGATAAGATGTGCTTTCTAGTTACTTTGTATTCCTTGTGATTTGGTTTTGTTGGAAACTGGACATTTTAAAGTTAAAATATGGTAACTCAGGAAGTCAGATTCTTTCCTCCAAGATTTAGAATTTTTAAAAAATTATGTCGGGCGCATCTGTGCTGAGGATCAGCCTGAGTTGAAAGCTGAAGGTGTCCTCAGGTCTTTCCTGAGCCTGGGTCTTTCCTTTTGCATGTGCTTGTGCTGTCTAAATTCCCCCTGTATAGATGGTTGGTTTTAAATACAGAAAAAAAAATGCAGCTTCTTTAAGTCTCCTAAAGGCTGCTTCAGCCAGTGGGTTTGAAGCGGTGACGGGCAGCCCCTGTGTGCCTGCAGCTGGACAATCAGAAGCAACAATTTGCAGTCAGGACGTAGAACCCTGATAAAGCAGAGGCAAGGTTCTATTGCCAAATGTGGCTCCAGCCGTCTGCCTAGAAACACAGATTACCTTCCCTACATTTGCTGGCCATGAGCCTGGGGCTAGGCACTGGGTAGCCACTGTTACGCTGAAGCCTGAAGTAACCACATTAACTGCAGGTTACCAGCTAACCTTTTTCCTTGGGAGCTGCAAGAGTTCAAAGAGACTCCAGAGTTCTAAAAGTTACTCCAGAGAGTCTTTTCAGTACACTACAGTTGTTGACTAGGTGGAGAGATACATTTCTGGCACTTTCTACTTTGCCATCTTTCCTAATGTCACTTCATATTATCTTTTGATTTCTAACATTATAGGCAAATAATCAGAATTTGATCTGGAAAATCCAATTTAAATGTTTAAGGTTATATATAACATACATGTTTCATGGATATAAGAAGAATGAACTAAATGCATTTTTGAGGGGTTTTAGCTTGACATGGTTTTAGTTCAGCATTTGTATGAATCCATTTTCTCTTTTTTAGCACATGAGATATAATTCTTTGCTCCCGCTTTTTCAGTGGTTGCTCTAGTGTTTGCAAACTACATTTACAATGAATCCATGCTCACTTTCAAATAACATTATCCTGCTTTCATGGTAGTTTGAGCACCTCAGAGTAACAAAAGATTTCTAATTCTTCCCTACCGTTCCTTGTATCATTGCTGTCATTCGGTTTACTGACATACAAATGTACACAAGCATACGTATGATACATCTATATATGCACACCCACCCTCATATATATACATACATACACACATAACTATACACAATTGCATACATTATTGCCAGTATTATTTTGGACAATTTTTTATTTGTTAGACCAATTAAAAATAAGATAAATACAAGATTATGTTTTACTCTTTATTCTGTCTTTGATGATCATTCTTTCTTTGTAGATGTAAGCTTCTGAGCTATATTATTTTTCTTCTCTCAGAAGTATTTTTTGAAAACATTTCTTGCAAGGCAGGTCTACTGGCAACAAATACCTTCATAGTTTGCTTGTCTGAGAAGGTCTTTACTTCTTCACTTGTGAAGGATAATTTCTCAAGGGACAGAATTGTAGGCTGGTGGTCTCTTTCATCTCTAAAATATTCCACTTCACTCAATTCTTGCTTTGAATAGTTTCTGAGGAGATTTCAGAGGTTGTTCTTTGTTTCTCAATAAGTAAGGTGATTTTCTCCATGCCCCTCCCCTCCCCCTGCACATGGCTTCTCTTAGGATTTTTTATCTTTGATTTTATGTGTTTGAAAATAACATGCTTAGATATGGTGTTGATTTTGGCCTTTTTCTTTCCCCCTGCCCGCCAAGAACAGTCCCATTGCAATAAGGTCTTTATCTTGTCTGGTGTTCTGTGAGCTCCCTGGATATGTGATTTGGTGTCTGAATTAATTTGGAGAAATTCTGAGTCATTTTTGTTGCAAATATTTCTTCTATTCCTTTCAGTTTGTCTTCTCCTTCTGATATTTCCATTAGGCATGTGTTACCTACACTTCTGAGGCTCTGGTTTTTGTCTTACAGTTTTCCTACGGTTTTTTGACATTTCTTTTTTATATTCTTTGTCGTCTTTCCTTTCAGTTTTGGAAGTTTCCATTGACATATCCTCAAGTTGAGAGCATCTTTCCTGTGCTGTGTCCAGTCTGCCAACGAGCCCAGCAAGGGTGTTCCTCGTGTGTTACGGTTTTTGACCTCTGGCATTTCTGTTTGATTCTCTCTTAGAAGTTCCATCTCTCTGTTGGCATCAACAGTCTGTTCTTGCATGTTGTCTACTGTATCCATCAGAGCCCTTAGCATAGTCATCATAATTGTTTTTAATTTCTGACCTGATTATGCCTACATCCCTGCCATATCTGGTTCTGATGCTCACTCTGTCTCTTAAAACTGTATTTTTTGCCTTTTACTAAATTGTAACTTTTTCTGGCTAGCTGGACATGATATATTAAGTAAAAAGAATGGCTGTGAATTGGGCTTTCAACATGTTAGGGTAAGATGTTGGGAGGGAAGCATTCCACAATTCTGTGATGTGGTCTCAGTCTT
>PVKP010053921.1:0-11718 GCA_004027715.1 Plecturocebus donacophilus | reverse complement strand
GGAAGGCACTGGACATGCAGAAGAACTGCCTGGCTCCTGCTTGTGCTGCCGGGAGCTGGGGTCCTGGAAAGCTGTGTTTGCTGGAGCTGCCTGGTTCTGAGAACATGGGGACTGCCTCTTGAGGGTCCGAGTCTCCCACACCCCCTGTCCTTGTGATCTGCCTCCTCAGGAAGCTGAGTGTGCCACCAGAGCTCGGTAAGTAGCCAGGTGTGAGGGGTCCAGGGAAGGCTGGTATCCCTGGCTCCCAGCCGATGTAGCTGGCCATGCATCTGGGCTTGCCAAGGGTCAGTCTTGTCCTCTGCCTGGGAGAAACTGCATTTCTCAGGGTCTGTTTACAAGCAGGTAACTTCCTAACACTCTGTAAAATCAATCCTGCAGCCTTGGCATCCACTCATAGCAGGAAGCCTTTCTCGTGGTCTAGGCCCCTGTTTGGGCAGCTCAGAGGTAGATTCCTCGGTTAACTTGTGATCTGCAGCATTCACTCAGCATTCTACTCGGTGCTTCAGGATATGGGCTAAATGAGTGACTTTCAGCATGTTAGCCACTCTGATCTCCAGATCTTTGCCAAGATATCTTCTTTAACTGTGAGTTCTTCATCTTCCATGTGAAAACTTTCAAACCAATTACTCTCCACTTAGCCAAGTGATGACATCTTAAAGAAGAAAATGAACCAGCAAGACATCTACTCCGTTTTTTAGTCATTAACCTTGGAAGTATTTGTAAAGCACCAACAGTGAGAAAGGCCATGTAAAATGCAGAAACTGCCCTGCCCTGGGAGTCTTGGATTTTACTTTATTGTTTTCAGTAACTTGGTTAACTCAGCCCCAGCTTCTCATCTGTAAATGCAGAGGTGGGAACAGGGCCTCTGGAAATGTTCTTGCTCTAACAGTCATAAAAGTGAAATCATGCTTAACTCTCCCCTCTGGAATTAGGGAGAAAGCAGGTGGACACTGAGACCCTTTCTGAGCCCTCAACATACCGCATGTCTAAGCAAGCCTCCATCTAAGCTGCACATGCAGCTTCATCCCTAGTTGACCTGCTGGCTGCCAAGACACAGGGCAAGGTTCCCACTCCTCACCCCCACATCTGACTTCCATTCTGTCCCTTCACGCTTTGGCGGCTACCTGTTGGGCTCAGGTGGGTTTATTCACCTGGGACACTTGCAGCCGGGTTCTCTAGCTCCACACCCACACCCCTATCTCCACTCTCACCTATAAAGGCTGCTCCTTCGGGACGGGGCAGGGGATTCGCAGAGGCTGAGGGCATGATGCTTGAGCCCCGGGGCGGGGAGGAGGAGAAAGAGCTCTTTTTTCCTGGGAGGGATTTGCTGGAGTTTTACAAAGAATTTAAGATAGTCTTAATGCAAACTTTGATGGAATTCTGGACCTCACATACTAAATTCCCCATGGATAGTGATTCATCCCATTTTGTTTAGAGAGCAGATTATACCAAACTTCTCCACGAACTGATCCTTAAACAGCCAGAATCAGCAGAAGGAGATGGAAAGAGTTTTCCTCCACCGATCTTTGGACGGAAGCCTGTTAGGTGTTCCAGAACCATGACAAGCCTAACAGCATGGCATGCACCCTGAGCAAAAGGCTCCACATCATCTGTGTACTCTGTGGTCTTAATGAGGACTCTGAGCTTTCTTTTTAAATTGCCTTAAAAATTTACTTCACATGACACTGGAATGGAATGTTCTGATCTCAAATATGGGGACAGTTTAATCTCAATTATTTGGGAGCAGACTAATTGGTTTGTGGAGCATTCAGGCATCTGGGCTCTCTTTTCCTATTTTTTCTTAACTAAAAATTAAAAAGGGAAACAAAGCACGCTGCATGTTTCCTGGCACTACATGGTGTATCGTAGACTCACAATGAGCAGAACGTCACAGAGAGGGTGAAGGAAATGAAACAGAACTGGAGGCACTGCGACCTGTCGTTCTAGGGGACCACGTAGGGATGTTGTGTTCAAAGTTGAAAACAGAAACAGTGAAAACTGTGAGACCTGATATTTTTGTTTGTCAGTACAAATTTTAGTTCATACATGATGTGCTTAACAGAATTTGAATAACATTTTTCTAAAATTGAAAACTGTCCTCTATTAATCATTTGCTTTAAAACTTAAAACACTAGGAAAATCACTAATATTGATTTTGACATGATGATTTCTGAAAGTCATTGTGTTGTACAGAGGGGAGGGGTGCTACAAGGCTCCCCCTGGGCACAAAGATGCCGGGATTTCTGCAGGTGAAGGCAGTCAAGGACACTTGTCTCCCACAGGGGAGGCTCATGAACCAACTATGTGTCCTGCATTGACAGGGATAGAGGCCGGAGACAGTGGCTCATGCCTATAATCCCAACAGTTTGGGAGGCCAAGGTGGGTGGACCACTTGGGCTCAGGAGTTCAAGACCCCATCTCTACTAAAAAAAAAAAAATCAAAAATTGGTGGGGTGTGATGGTGTGTGCCTACAGTCCTACCTCGGGAGGCTGAGGGGTGAGGAGGATCACTTGAAGCAGAGAGGCAGAGGCTGCAATGATCACACCACTGCACTCCAACCTAGATGACAGAGCCAGACTGTCTCAAGTAAACGAGAAAGGATAGAACCTATCTGCACTGGGTTCCAATCGCACTCGGTCACTTACAAGCTGTGTGACTAAGGTCACAGTTGAACCACTCTGTTCACTGTTACGTGGTACAATCATCTGTGACTCCGCACCCTCGGCTGTTTCCACCTCTCACAGGCTTTGTGAGGACTAAGAGGGTGCACCCCAAAAATAAGAGGCTCAGAAAATCACCCAGCAGGAGCTGTGAATTCCTATCACACCAGGAAACTGCAGTCTGAGACCACTGTCACTCTACTCCCACTACTGGATCTAGGGCCTCAACCAGCTGCTGGCTTTGGAATTGGGACCAACACTTTCACTTCTTGGGGCCTTGGTTTCTTAGTTTACAAAACAGGGAGGATAAGAGTCACAATACCTCTGTGATGTCGGTGGGATTAAATTAAATGAGGTCCTAGTGGTGAGTGCTTCTTGCAGGAGCTGGCAGGTGGCCACCACTGGGGGACAACAGTCACATCGCTCTGATTGCAATGAGGAGAGAAGAGACAGAGCCCACAGCCCCAGGACCCCTCCCCACCAATGCAAAAATGAAAAAGAGCAAAACCTCCCTCGTGTTTGCTAGAGACACGGAGCTTGTGTTTTTCAAAGACTTCCCTGGCTTTAGAGTCTTGATTTGGATCCTGGGCTGGGTAAACATTCTTCTTAGAGTGTTATTGATTTTCCCACATTTAGTAAATAGTCTTCTGACATAATTAATCATGTCCCATATTTATAGAAAACTTGGCTGGGCTGAACGTTGTTTTTGAGGTTAACTTCTGCTCACCTCTTGACACTGGCCGTGATAAGAAAAGGCTACCCACCAGCCTTTGGAAAGAGATAAATCATGGAGAGAAACAGTTTTCAGCAAGATCGGTTCACACATTTAATCTCCAGCGACAGCTCTGTGCACAAAATATAAGTCTAAATCATGCTCACACGGCTAGTGTGGATGATTTCAGGTTCCGTTTGACTTTAACAACATTCTCAGCGATTCCAGTAAGTTGTCAGAACAATTTAGCCATATTTAGACAATGTAATTTGATAGAAATAAAAATGATCTATCTAGCCTACCATGCCAAGATTTAATTCTTCATAAAAATGAGAACAATGACATCACAGTTGTTTGAAAATAAGTCATTTAAGTTGAATAGATAAGCCCGCTTTTCTGAGAAAATTTTATTTCCTTTGGGAAGCTGACTGGAGAATTCTGGAGATTCCTGAGAAGTGCAGACTAGACCTGGAAAGGCAGAGCTCACAGGCACCCGCTGAGAACATTCTGGTGCTATGTGCATTTAGGTCCACACCCACAGACCCTTGGGATGAGGAGTGGGACTGACTTTTGCAACCAGGGAGACTGGCCAGGAGCAGGAGGAAGCGCTGGGTCCCAGCCCAGTCTTCTGAGGCCAGGACTGCTGCCTTTGCCTTGCCAGGTCTCAGTGGACATCCTCAAGTTCCACTGACTTAGCACAAAATGAGAATAATAAGCCCCGTCTTCTACAGTTGCGACCACTAGTCAAAATGTGCCACTTACTAGCTACATGCCCCTGGGCAAACACTGGTCCTCTGCAGTCTTCAGTTTCCTTACAGGTAAATGGTGTCACATCCATAGAGACACAGGATTAATGAGATGACTCAGGAAAGCACTCGACATAGTAAGTGACAAGTCTATGGTTGCCATGATAGTGGTATGAATAGAGTCTCATGTTTACTGAATAACAGTTCTAATGATTCTGGTTCTTATTTTTGCCCTAGTTGATCTCTGGAAGGGACGTCACCAGGAACACTCCAGAAGGAAGAAATGTCTAGCGTGTCCTAGGTTTCCACACCCTTCCAAAGACCCGGAGATGGAGCAATGCTGGATAGACCCCTTCTGCACACAGAGAAGCAAGGCTGCTAGAGAGACGTTGTCAGAGCAGAGAGACAGTGGCCTTAATCCCAGGACCCGGGCAACGTGTGTAGGGCGGAGGGTGGTGTGTGTGTGCCTTTATCCCCAGCACCAGGACCTCAGGCCTGAAAGCCTCCCCTACCTGCCATGGGATCCTCGCACTGAGGTGTTGCCTGAAGGTTTCAGCATGATGAGGTCAATTAGCCATTCATCTTTATCCCAATCCATCCACCACCCCCGCTGCTGGGGTCCCAGAGCCATTCACACTGTTCTGAGGCATTCGGGGCTTGCTAAGCTCCCGGTGGGCACAAGGCAGTTTCTCTGCAAGAACACTTCCCCGCTTTGGCGACCTGACCCTCCTTGCTGGGGTGCAGATAAAGGGCACAGCAGGTGCACTCCCTCTGTAATCCTCACTCAAATGTGCCAATCGTGGGCTCACATGCCTTGACATCTAAAGCACAGACATGGCACCTGGGCATGAGCTTGGCCCTTTTTGGAGGGGATCCAGAAGAATTCGGAGCTGTCAGCAAAACACAGGGTCCCCTCTCTGCAGGCGGCTCTCTGTGGAACTGCCTGTGTCCTCTGATGTTAGGTTCAGTCGCTCCATAGAAACCTAGAATTCTCTCTGCTGTCCTGAAGTGTGAGAAGCAAAGTCCTGTGTTCTAGACATAGATACCTTCTGAATTCTCCTCTCATTGCTGGTCCATATTCTGTGGCTTCGACTGAGTAATTCAACTCTCCAGGGAGTTTGGTCATCCATCAGTGAGAGCCACTGTGGGCAGAGAAGGGGAGGATCAGGGCAAGCTGAGAATGCAACCCCACAACACCACCCCAATTATGTTGTTTCCTCGTTGGACGTGTGGTTGAAGAGTGCTCGGGTTTTGATATCTCATAAAGAATGAGCTGACAGAACTGGGTTTGATTCAGTCATTTTGAAAATAAGCAAAGTTGCTTTCTGATATCCATTTTCTTGAAAATAACAAATAGTTTGCCTTTGTGTATAACTGCCTTGTTTCTCAGTCTGGATGTCTCTATTTCTTAGGAAGTGGGGGGACCAGCAGGAGGGGAGGAACATGGGTGCCTCATGGTCCCAGCAACCAGAGAGCCCCCACGTAGGTGTTGGCTGTGACATCAGGTCCCTGCGCACTAAAATAGTGGGGAGTAGGGAGCATGGGTGGGGCACATGCCCAGTCTGCCCCTGTTGAAATGACAGAGAAGAGCCCTTACTAGTCAGGTACTCTAATCACGACTGGACTCCCCAAGACACGAAGGTGTGGTTGATGCCTCCATGCCAGATCCTAGCACTGAAAGCTGTTCATTCAGTGAGTGTCAAAGTGAAGATGACCAGGGTGTGCAGAGCCCCCATGCTCCCACTTCCGGCCCATTCCACTGATGATTGTGCCCATGTGTGTATCTCTCTGCCCATAGTGGGGCTTCTTTGCCTGGTTTTATTTTACCAGTGGCTACATTTCATCATCCAGCTTCACTTCCGTAAAAGTTCTGGATGATGTCTGGTTTCCCTCTGAAACTATGAATCACGCTCTCCACGCCCTGCCTTTCTCCAGCACTGCAAGGGAAGCACTCCTCTGTGCAGGACACATTCCTATCTGCTGCCCCCAAGAGTCCTGGTTCATCTCATCGCTCAGTTCCAGTTTCTTCTAGAAGATAAAAGGTGGAAAGTGACCTGAGCCCAGTGCTGGAGAACATGGCAGTGCTCTTCAAGGCCTCCGCTGGAACATCTGGTGTCTCCCAAGCCAGGTGCTGTACCTGGTCAGTGAAGAAAGTAATGGCAAAGCCTCAGGACAGCTTCCAGGTCTTTTCATCCAGATGAGGCCAGCTGCTGGCTTCCAGGTTGGGTCCAGCTCCTCATCATTTAATATTAGACCCACATCATGTTTTAAATATTTCAGTGAACTGTGCATATCTATGAAATGTGATCTTTTACAGAAAGATCTATATTTCTGACTTTTCTTAAAAAATCAAAGTGTCTTGCAATGCTGGCCCCCAGTCCAACATGGCAACCAGCGGTTACATTAGCTTCCTCCTTGGTGGCACCAGGCTGGCTCCTGCAGCCCTGGAAGTGTAAGTACTAAATATCTATCAACACAATAGCCCATGTGTCTTCTATTGAAAGTCACGACAGTTCTTCAACTGAAAGTCATCTGGGATCTAGCCGGGATTCTATGTGCATTTCTCTCTTTATCAAGCTTGTCCAACCTGCAGGCCGAGGGCCCATGTGGCCCAGGATGGCTTTGAATGCAGCTCAACACAAATTCACAAACTTTCTCAAAAAATGATGAGATTTTTTTGTGAATTTTTTTTTTTGAGACAGAGTTTTGCTCTTGTTACCCAGGCTGGAGTGCAATGGCGCGATCTCAGCTCACCGCAACCTCCACCTCCTGGGTTCAAGCAATTCTCCTGCCTCAGCCTCCCGAGTAGCTGGGACTACAGGCGTGCACCACCATGCCCAGCTATTTTTTGTATTTTTAGCAGAGACGAGGTTTCACCATGTTGACCAGGATGGCCTCTATCTCTTGACCTCGTGTTCCACCTGCCTCGGCCTCCCAAAGTGCTGGGATTACAGGTGTGAGCCACCGTGCCCGGCCTTTTGTGAATTTTTTTTTTTTAGCTCATCAGCTATTATTAGTGTTAGTGTATTTTATGTGCAGCCCAAGATAATTCTTGTTCTTCCCTTGTGGCCCAGAGAAGCCAAAAGCCTGGACATCTCTGCTCTATATAAAGCAGGGATGGTCATTCTAATTACAACATATTATGAATTCTTGAAGACTCCCCAACATTTACTCTCCCTTATTCTTCTTAAGACCAGCTCCACCATAGACCTGTTGCTAGTAAGCACTGGCACATCCTGAAAGACTCCCCTATTCAGGAGACACCCCTGACAGGTCTGAGGAATGATGGCATTTCTGTCCAGCCAACACCTGGCTCAGGAGGGACATGCAACACAGACTGGCCCATGTAGCATAAGGGACAGTTCCAGGTGCTACTGGGAAAGTCCCCCTTACTCTTCAACAGAGCCTGGAGACATGGCCACCCCATCCTCTGGGTGATCTTCTGAGGGCTGATGTGCACAGCTGCTGTGGTCAGGACAAGCTGGCTCAGAAAAGTAGCAAAAAGAGGGCGGGAGCTGGGGTCCCCAAAAGCCTCCTGGAACTGTGGGATTCACCAAACCTTACATGATCCCACCAGAGACTTCTTATGTGAAATTATTCACATTCTTAATTGTTTGAGCAGTTATGCTTCAGTTGTTACTTGCAGCCAAAAGCATTCTCTCCAGACTTCTGAGTCCTAAAAATGTTACTCCTTGACACAAGAGCTGACCCAGAGGCCTTGAAACCCCTCCCAGGCCTGCAGAGCTTTCGTCTGTTTACTGAATCAGATTTATTTCTACACAACAGTTCTAGGGGCCAAACTCTGCTCTTCCACACCTCCACCCACCTATATTGGGAGAGAGAAGAGTCTTCTAGCTGAGCTATTTCTGGTGAAAGAGTAGCCTTCCTTCCTGGGCGCTGACACTGAGAGAGGCAGCGAAGTGGCTGCTTCCACCTGCATAATCCAGGTGGTGGCTCAGAACGACTGACAACCACACCTGGGGAAGACTGCCTTTTTTTGTCTGCTTGTTCATACTCCAACAGCTGGCACCATACCTTAGGGTCCAGTGAAGTGAGGAGCAGTAGATGGCATGACCAGGGCTGCGCAGGCACGCCAGAGCTGTTGGGAAACCCGGCGTCTACACCCATGCACTGGCGCCCTCACTTTCCTCTTTCCCATGGGAACGAAGTGGGCGGCAGAAAGCAGGGTGAGACACTCACTCACTTCAGGCTCCAACTTGCAGAAGCCATTTCAGACTTACAAGGGGAGCACGCTGCATCCTTCACCTACTCAGGTTAAAACATGATGCTGCTGCATCATACAGAGACAGTTCCACACGGTTTCCTAAGAAAGGCGAAGCCAGAGTGCCCAGGGACTACCAGCATTTCACCTGAGTCATTCACCAAGTGAGCATGCTTTCTGTGATCTGTGTTTTGAAGGCAGGAGCAATTTTGGTGTGTTTTAATAATTTATCTCTGAGCTAAAAAAATTATAATTGAAAATGATGTCCACTTTCAGGAGTTGGGTTGGACACTGCAGAATGAATTCGTGGCACAGAAGACAATAAAACATATTTCCATTCAACTCAGGCTCAAGTGACGGGCAGTTGGAGTGGGTACAGAACCACAGTAGAAAACCACGCAATTCATACATCAAATAAAAGCATCAGGGATGTGGGGGCAGCCGGAAAACAGCCCTGCTTGGTTGAGGGTTACTGTCGATATCTCACTGTAATAGAGCAACCTGATTCCTAAAGAAACAGATACAGTCAGCACTTCACTCAAAATAATGCCCTCCTCAGCCCAGGGGAGGGGAGCTCAGCCACCGGACAGCCTCCAGCCTCAGCTTTGCTGGATCCTTGCACTGACCTCCAGGTCAGCACAGCCTGGCTCTCTCCTGCCACAGCCAGGCTCTCAGCACTGTGCACCTACCCCCACTGCTTGCCATCTCCCCACTTCTTCATTCACGACTGTCTTTCCTGCCTCTCTGGTGTCCTGGGGCTGCTTTCACGTTGGCCTCCTCTGACCTCTGCAGGCCAACCACAAGGGCCCCATCAGTTCTCTGCTCCCTGACCCTGAGGCATCTCTCGTGGAAGTGTACAGTTCATGGGCACCAGATGGTCCACATTCCCTGGGCTTCTTCCTTGCTCTGGCCTCCTCAGGGCTCCCTCTGGGGCCCCGTCCCTCTCCTAGCCCACTCACCCCTGCACAGTGGCATCCACTGCCCACACGTCCCCTACTGCCCCATCTCGCAGCCTCACTGATGTGCCTATCCTCATCAGACCCATCCTTTTAGCTCCCATGCAGAGCACTCAGCTGCCTGCTGTTTTCCTGGACATCTCAGAGTCATCAAGACCCAAACCATCCATCTGGTGATCTACGAAGTGCAGGCAGCATCCTTCCCCCACCTTCCTAGCCTCTAGGGATCATCTGGCACCAAGCCCTGGGCCAGTCCCATTTCTCCCCGCCCATGTCCCATCTCCATCACCTTTTACATGAGTGGGCACAGCACTGGTGTCCTGACCAGACCCTGGCTCCAGCCTCATCCTGTACACTCCATGGTGTAAGGTGAGAGCATGTGAAATAGAAGCCTGGTCATTTCTTTCCTTACAGGCACACACACCACAGTGAAACGCTGCTGGGGCTTGCTGTTGATCTTTGAATAAAAATCAGATTTTTTTGTTTGAGACAGAGTCTCACTCCATTGCCCAGGCCATACTGAATGGTGTGATCTCAGCTCACTGCAACCTCCGCCTCCTGGGTTCAACTGATTCTCCTGCCTGAGCCTTCCAAGTAGCTGAGATTACAGGCATGTACCACGCCTGGCTATTTTTTTTCCTTCTATTTTTAGTAGGGATGGGGTTTCACCATATTGGTCAGGCTGGTCTCAAACTCCTGACCTCAAATGATCCGCCTGCCTCAGCCTCCCAAAATGCTGGGATTACCAGCTGGTATCCTCCGAAAATCCCAGCATTTTGGAAGGCTGAGGCAGGCGGATCATTTGAGATGTGAGCCACCGTGTCTGGCCAAAAATCAGAGTTCTACCACATCCCTTTTAGGCCTGGGACTTTGCTCCTTCCTATTTTCATGTCCACATTTCCCAGCCACAGTTCTGTGGGCTACCCAGTCCCTCCACAGGCGTGCATGCACACACACACACACACACACACACACACACATGAACATGCACGTTGACTAGGTGACTGATGAACTCTTTCAACTTCGTTAGGCCTTGGGGAGCTTTGCCCATCTCCCCACAGTCGATGCAGCCTTCTAGTTATGTGCTTTCACTGCAAACCCCTCAACCTTGCTCCTCTTCCTCCCAGAACGAGCATAGTGGTAACTTCATATATGTGAAATTGATCTCCCAGCAGCAAACTGTGAGCCCATCACAGCTGGAAACTAATCCCTCTTGTCTATCGCTGGCTTCCCAGTGCCTGCTGTAGGGAGCAGGTGATCAGTAACTACATGATCCCAGCCATACATGGGAATCAGCTGGGGCAGAGGACTAACCATAGTACCAAGCCTCATTCTGGACCATGTATATCAGACTTGCTGTGCATGAGGCCTGGGCTTGGGGTTCTTTGCCGTGCGTGTACACAACACACACACGTGTGATTCTTACACCAGCTCTGAGAAGCATTGAGATTGAGAGGTGAGAGGGGGAGAGCTCACTAGCATAAACATTCATGTCACAGTGTGAATCTTCACTGTTCCTTGCTCCTTTCCTCAAGGCCAAATCAGAGTCCCAGATGTTCTAACTAGCTTTATTTCCCCAAGTGTCAGTGTGGGGCGAGCATGCCTGAAGATCTAGAAACCACTTCTCTGCCACGTACAGCCAATGTTTCACCACCCTGCTTGTGCAGGGAGAGCAAGCCTCAGCTCTGCCTGTATACAGTGCCTGCACACCAGATCCCCAGCATAGGACAGAAACAGCACAGGCACTGCAAGGGACCTCAGGGAGGCCCAAATGGCCCTGGATCCCCAGCCCAGACTTCTGTGCAGAAGAGATAAGAGTTGTTAAATTAGTGCAACCTAAAGGATATTTCTTCTTTAGATCATTTAACTACAGCAGCAGCTTCTTGAAGCCAGGGGCTGTGTCTCACGAACTTTATCATCTGTCCAGCAATAACACAGGGCCTGGCACTTTCTGATGACTCAACGGACACGCACTGAGTGGAACTGCCCTCAGGGATGAGCACAACTGCATCTTTCATGGAGGCTACTTTCCTCTCAGCTTGCATCTCCCTGGATCTGTGTGCACTGTGCAGTACAGGGCCTTAGGCTGAGCCCAGAGCATTCTGAGCAAAGCATGCTTGTATGGGAACCAGGAGTTCTAAACGCTTTCCCATATCCTGTCCCCTTAATCCTCTTAACAACCTGCAAGGCAGTTCCTTCCACAATTGCATGTGAGATGAGTAATAGCAGTTTTCTGAGGTGGGACGCCTTGCCAAGGTCACACCTGGAAGACTGATGTTGAAGAAGCAAGGAGTGTTGAAAAAGCCATGAGCGAAGGAGTACCTAGGAGTGACAAGGAGCCAGGCGTGATGAGGGAGGGGCCAAGAGTGAGGGGGAGGAGCCAGGAGTGACGGGGGAGGAGCCAGGAGTGATGGGGAGGAG
>PVKP010053920.1:0-11718 GCA_004027715.1 Plecturocebus donacophilus | reverse complement strand
TCTGGCCACTGGGACTGTGGGGCTCCGTGAGATTTCCAGCCCTGACCCCTCCAGGAACGAGCCCCCTGATACGCTCATGAGCTCTGTGGGTTTGCCCAGATTCAGGGTTATGTATTCCACCTCCAGAGCCCGGAGCAGCTGGGAGGGCACTGGGACTTATCTGAACAGAGGATTCTGCCCACCCAGTCCTGGAAGTGCAGATGCGTGTCCTGTAGATGCCTTGCTTCGTTAGCTCTGCCTGAGACAGGAGGTTGGATGCTTTCATAATTTTCCTTGTTTGGAAAATCTTAAAGGTGTTAGGTGAGTGGGGGATATGAGAATGGGAATCAGTATTTTGGAACCGTATTTGTGAGCTGGAAGCTAGATGGCCACTCAGAGCATCACGTCAGGGCACTGTTAGTCAATGACAAGGACCCTTTTCCTCTCCACCAGAATCAGATTCTCAGCAGTGCCAGGGCCCCTTGGCTTCTTATCTTCCTCAGTCCTGGTCAGACATGAATGGGCCCTGGGGTACATGGGCAGTTGACTTTAGAGGGTCCAGACTGGAAAATAGATGTGGTTGTTCTTGGTTCACCGAGCAAAAAATCCAAGGGTGGGGCGGTGTCACAGCTCTGCTGTGGGGTGGGGGTAGGGTGCAGTGTGGGTGTTAGTCACCAGCCTCAACGTGATTAACCCAACACCTCCAGGCCCTTATTGAGGCAGCGTCTTGTGTCATAGAAGTGTCATCTCGTGTCATAGAAGTGTCGTTCTGTGGCCAGGCGCAGTGGCTCACACCTGTAATCCCAGCCCTTTGGGAGGCTGAGGCAGGTGGAACACAAAGGTCAGGAGTTAGAGACCAACCTGGACAACATGGTGAAATCCTGTCTCTATTAAAAATGCAAAAATTAGCCAGGTGTGGTGGTGCACGCCTGTAATGCCAGCTGCTTGGGAGGCTGAGGCAGGAGAATTGCTTGAACCCAGGCGGTGGAGGTTGCAGTGAGCCGAGATTGTGCTGCTGCACTCCAGCCTGTCTTGAAAAAAAAAGAAGTATCATTCTGGCTGCTCTACAGAAATGGACAGCTGGGGCAGGAGTGGCCTCTGAGAGGCCAGGCCAGGGAGGAGCTAGGCTTGTCCTGTGAGAGGTGATGGGTGCTTGGGCCAGGATGGAAGCTGCAGAGATGGAGAGGGCGGCCCAGTCCTGGGACGCTGGAACAGGCTCATCCATGGATTGGATGTGACTAGAAAGGGAAACGTCAAGGTGACCGCAGGTGTTTGGGTTGAGCAGGTGGAAGGCGGGGGCTGCCGACCCGAGATGGGAAAGCCCGAAGGAGGAGCAGATGTTAAATTTTAGCATCTTCTTCAACACATCCTGGCAGCCCTGCAAGCCTAGAGTCTGGGAAAGACGTCAGCGGGGGAGTTGTCCACGCACGGACAGCTTTAGAGCTGCCACCCGGGCGAGGTCACCGCGAGTGAGGGCTAGAGAGCCAGGAGAAGAGGGCTAAGCCCGAGCCCTGCTTAGAGGCCAGGAGGGCGGGGGCTGAGGGGACCCAGTAGATTGATGTCCTGGATGCCAGGTGAGGAAGGGGCTTTCAGAAGGGCAAAGTAGCAGCAGGTCAAGAACGTGGACGGCTAAGAGCTGTCCATCAGCTTTGGCAACAGGAAATTCACAGTTGACCCTGCGAGAATCATCTGAGTCCAGGGGCCGGGGGGAGCCTGATGGAGCAGCAGGAGGAAGATGGACAGGGTGTTTGTGTCCAGGGCTGCTGAACACGTGACCAGGAGCAGGACCAGTTAAAATGGCAGAAGCGCCGAGGCCAGGTGTCTGCGATCCGAGCTCTGAGGCGGAGCCCACCCCAGGCCTCCCCTCACTCCTGGGGGCTGCCGGAAATCCTTGGCTTCCCGAAGTCTGTAGATGCCTTCCCAAGTCCCTGCCTCTGTTTGCGCAGGGTGGTCCACCTGCGTGTGTCTCTCTCTGCCCCCTCCTCTCCTTAGAAGGACACCAGCCATTGGATTCAGGCCCCTCATTCCCCATCCAGTATGTCCTCATCATAACACAGTACATCTGCAAAGGCCCTGTTTCCAGACAAGGCTCCACTCTAAGGTTCCGGGCGAATGTGAATTGGGGGACACTGCTCAACCCACTCCAGATGCGGAGGCAGCCAGTGTAGACCATCTCCACAAGGCCCTCCTCTCCCTGTGCCACCACCTGGGAGCGGGGTGACAGATAAGTCCGGTGCTCCCTCCCCTCGCTCCACTGATGCTGGGGTGCCCATGGTGCGGTCAGAGGCCACCCAAGTCCCCTGTCCCAGGAGAGTTGGCTTTGCCTTCCAAGGCACCTAAAGAAGGGAGGTGTCCAGGTGAGACCAAATCCCAGGATCCTCCCAGGAGCAGAGCATGTCAGGTGGAGGTTCTGGCCAGGCCTGGCTGGATCTGTCATCTTTTTTTTTTTTTTTTTAGAGATCGGGGGTCTCACTATGTTGCCTAGGCTGGTGTCGAGCTCCTGGGCTCAAGTGATCCACCTGCCTCTGTCTCCCAAAGTGCTAGGATCACAGGCATGAGCCATGGCGCCCGGCAGGATCTGTTTTCTTGGTGTCAGTCTGATCTCGGGCTTTGCTGTCTCTGTCTTGGAGGTGAAGGTAGTTCCGCTCCCCGGACGTCTGGAGAGGCATCGGTGCCCACCCCCCACACCCGGGTCCCACTTAAGCAAGAGCAGCTGTTTGTTTGGAGGGCAGCTCAGGCAGTTGCCCTGCACGTGCCTTCCCGGGGATCTCCCAGCCCTCTGTTTCCGTGGCGTCTTTCCTGCATGCTGGGCAGACCCCCCCAGCAGAGTCCCTGCTTCCATGCTGGGGCTAGGGCCATGGTCGGGCAGAAGCGGGGACAGTGAGGTCTCGATGTTCCCCTATGTGGCCTCTCCACTGTCTAGCCAGCTGGGACCACAGGCCCTGGACTCTGATTCCTCCTCAAGGCTCGAGGCTCAAGGCCTTTTGCTGAGGATGCAGCCAGAGAGGCTGCTGGGTCACCCTCCCTGTCTTTCCTGGGGCAAGAGTGGAGATGGCCATTGTTGAGTGGGGAGACGGGGCCTGGCCTGACCCCAGACCTGCCCGCCACCCTCCCTGGAGATGCAGAAAGGCCTGTCTGCAAGCGGCTGGCGGGCAGGCAGTCCAGGGAGCGCCCCTGACCCCGTGGGTCCTCTGGTCCCACCCCCACTGCTTTAAAGACCTCTACCACTGAGGAGGCATCTTCCATGCAGTTCCGCATTTTAGAATTTTCTTTAACGGCTCCCAGATGGGTTTGGTGTGGTTTGTCGTGGTTGAAGGTTCAGGGAAGGTCAGCTCTTTTCCTCAAGATCTGCGCCTCCTCCCAGGTGCCTCCTTCCTGCACTCCACTCCACCCTGGCTCTTCGGGGAGCTACTCATCAGGAGACTGATACCCTCCAACACCAGGGGCTTCCTTCCTTCCTATGTGGGGGAGGGGTTGTTCCAGAGCTATTCCCCACCCCCTCCAGGAAGTCTGGTCATATGAGGACCGCAGGCTCTCAGAGGCGGTGGGGGTGGGGAGTAGGGGACCAAGGGTGTCTGATCACCTTGATGGATCTCAGGCATCCTTCCCCAGTTGACAAGGAGAAAGGCTCCATGTTTTATTTGGCTCTGCTCTTTCGTAAGAACTACTTAATGGCCAGTTGCGGTCGCTCACGCTGGTAATCCTAGCACTTTGGGAGGCCGGGGCAAGCAGATCACGAGGTTAAGAGATCGAGACCATCCTGGCCAACATGGTGAAATCCCTTCTCTACTAAAAATACAAAAATTAGCTGGACGTGGTGGCACGCACCTGTAGTCTCAGCTTCTCAGGAGGCTGAGGCAGGAGAATCGCTTGAACCCGGGAGGTGGAGGTTGCAGTGAGACAAGATCACACCACTGCACTCCAGTCTGGCGACAGAGTGAGACTCTGCCTCCAAAAAAAAAAAAAAAAAAGAACTACTTAATGTAGAGGAAAACACACACACACATCCTATGATGGCCACCCCCACTGTGGCATTCTAGAATCCATGTCCTGTAGCATGGTCCCCACAAGCCTCTTGCAGGGCCAGCCACAGGAGCTATGACAGCCATCGGTGAGGACACTGTGGAAGCCGGGGCGTTCTCCCATGCGGAACGTTTTTCCTTGACCTCATCGCTCTGCAGTGCATTCATTCAGCCTGTGAACGGGGCACAGCACCACACTCTTCAGGCTTGAGTTGGGTTGAAATCTCTCAGGTAACGGGAGACAGCTGTGGGTCGGGGCTCTGGGGCCGTGCTTATGCACGTTGGCCCCCAGGTAGCCGTCCTCACAGTACTGTCGAAGCTGGTGCACCATCTCTTCCAGTTGCTCAGCCTTCTGCTCCCAATAATAGCACCTGACTGACTTCCTGATTTCATTACTGCTCATTTAGCATTGCACTCTCTCATTCATAGAAATTATTTAAATGAATGCCCGCCTAAGCTTCCCGGGGATGGGCATAGCAGCCGGAGGCCCCAGGCCACGGGACGGGTGCCCACCCCCTTGGTGGATTTCAGCAGGCACCTGGGTTTGTGGCCGGAACTGGGTGCGAAGCCGGCAGCCCCCAGTCAAGAGTGTGGAGGTTGGGGAGAACTCCCCAGTCCTGATAGTGACCAGCTGAAATAGGGGCTGTGCGTTCTTGGTCTTTGAAAAGTGGTTAGACAGGGGCCCTCTTCACCGTCAGTTGCCTCCTGTAAGAGCAAGGAGGCGTGACCTGCTTATGTGCTTGAGGCCCCAGAGAATAGACCCATTCACAGGAAGCCTGGGTGACTCTGGTCCTATTTTCAGCTCATAAGGCATCACTGCAGCCATTCACTGCCGCTTCTGTAGCCCGTCTTGGTGGATCCCATGACCCGTCCCTAAGTGGGTTATTCAGTGGGATCCAAAGATGGCCAGGCCGTGGCGGGTCCTTCACCCCACATGGCTGTGTTCACAGAGGGTGACTGCGGTAGCTGGAGGGCCTCATCCCTTTGGAGTCTGTGGCTCTCAGACCTTGAACCCCTGACTCTCACCTCCCCGAACCCATCTCCCCATCTGTAGGTTGGGGTCACAGTCCCCACCAGGCATAAGGCTGGTACCCCACAGGCCATGGCTGGGGCTGGGGCTACAGTGTCAGCCATCTAAAATAAGGTGCTGGATGGAACTAGGGGCTCATGTGGCCTCTGTGGTTTAGAAACTTTTTTGGAGACGGGAGTCTTGTTCTGTTGCCCAGGCTGGAATGCAGTGGTGCGATCTCAGCTCACTGAAACCTCCACCTCCTGGGTTCAAGCAATCTTTCTGCCTCAAACTCCCAAGTAGCTGGGACTGCAGACATGTACCACCACAGCCAGCTAATTTTTGTATTTTTAGTAGAAACGGGGTTTCGCCATGTTGGCCAGGCTGATCTGGAACTCCTGACCTCAGGTGATCCGCCCGCCTCAGCCTCCCAGAGTGCTGGGATTACAGGCATGAGCCACTGCGCCCGGCCCAGAAATATTTCTTCATGAGTTGATTTGAAACCCTTTACACCACGAGGTAGTGATGGGAACTCCCTCTCAGCCCTCACTGCCACAGCCTGGCAGGGCTCTTGGGCCACATTCAGTGGCTCTTGGAGCTTTCTCAAGTAACTTCCAGCCTCCAGGGAGAGCCCCTCCACCTTCCGGCGGGGCTAAGCCCCAATCTCAAGGGAGGGAGCTCAAGGCAGCCAGGATGAAGGCCAGATGCAGAAGGGCTTCTGAGCAGAGAAGAGCACACACCCCCCAGCCCCCCACTCTACCATGCAGAAGACCCACTCCCGAAAGCCCGGTCAGGCCAAGAGCTGCAATAAGCACTCTGGCCTTCAGGATCTTGGCTGCATGGGGCTTTGGGGAGAATCTGGCCTGGATTCCTTATCTTACAGATGGGGAAACAAGTCCAGGCACACGGAGGGATCTGCTCCAGGTCAGGCTTCAGGGCAGGGTCTGGAGTGGCCAGGGTGGGTGCTTTGCCTGAGGGAAACCCAACACTGTGAGCGGCTGGGTGGGTGGAAACCAGTCCTAGCCCATCCACAAGGGATTGTGGGATCCTTGACCTTAAAGGACACCGGTGATTTTGTTCTTCCTTCTGTCCCTAAGCAGAGCTCCTCTTAGTCATCCTAAGCTGTCCACGAAAGGCTCCATTTCAAAATTCTCCATGAAACACACTGACCATTTCTATCCCCTGTCAGGAGCTGTGACTGTCCATGGGGGGTAAAGAGCAGTGGTCCCTCCTCTTTTGTTTATTTCTTTCTTTTTTCATTTGGTTTTTGTTGGTTTGTTTTTCTGAAATGGAGTCTCATTCTGTCACCCAGGCTGGAGTGCAGTGGCACAATCTCGGGTTGCTGCAGCCTTCACCTCCCGGGTTCAAGTGATTCTCCTGCCTCAGCCTCCCGAGTAGCTGGGATTACAGGCGGGTGCCACCACGCCTGGCTAATTTTTTGTATCTTTGGTAGAGACAGGGTTTCACCATATTGGCCAGGCTGGTCTCAAACTCCTGACCTCAGCTGATCCGCCCGTCTCAGTTCATTATCAAACTTAAGGTTTATTATTTTATAACAGCTTTATTGAGCTGTAATTCATATACCATACAATTCACCCATTAAAGTAGCTAATTCATGGTCTCTCGTGTGGTGAGATCTGGGCAAACATCACAATTTTAGAACATTTTCATCACCCCAAAAAGAAACCCTGTACCCATAAGCAGCCTGTCTCCATTTTGCCATGCCCCACCCATAGCGTTTGGTCTTCAGTCATTGATTTTCGTATTTTTGAGACACATTGGTAAATATTAAGGAACTTTAATCCACTTTTTATTGGTATGATTGAGTTTTGTGGGTTTTCTTCGTTTTGGGGGCCGACTTTATTTTGCTCACAAAGGAGTCTCAAAGTCAAGAGGAGGCCATGGATAAAGCAGCAGGTCCATTGGCCTCAGGGCTTTCCATCTGCAGAACAGCATGGCTGGCCCCACGAAGGTCCATGCATGCTCACTCACACCTGGTTTCAGGAAAGAAAGCAGAGAGGGGTCTGCTTTGGGGTGAGCAGGGCCTGCTGCACCCCCCCCACCCCCACGCAGCCTCCCAACACTCAGAAGCCTTGGAAGGCATGAGTTTCGGACTCGTGAGATCTGGAGCAGACAGCTCATCTGAGATGCACCTGAATGAACACAGCCCCTTTGTAGGAGGGCAAGGCCAGGCGCTCTGGGAACACAGGACAGAGGTGCCCTGAAGGCTGCAGCTGGAAGCACACTGTAACCCAGGGGCCCGACGCAGCTCTGCCCACGTTCCCTGGCTGTGAGAGGGCCCCATGTGCCTGGGACAGTGGCAGGGAGAAGGCCCAGGCAGCTCTGGGGATTAGCTGCAGCTGGGCTGGCATTTCCAGTTTCCCAAAGCCTGAGCTTGGCCTGGGCCCTCAGCCTCGCTGTCAGACTGACAGAAGCAGAGACACCCAGGGTTTCTCTGGCTCTGTGTGGCACAGAAATGACACCTTCAGACCATGGGGCCAGGCAGGCCCATCAAGTGATTCACGACCTGGGTTTCTCATGTCTTCATTTGCAGCACAGTTAGTGGCAAAAGGCATGGACGCTGGGCCCAGGCTGCCTGCATTCAGGTCCCAGCCTTTAACCTTGGCACA
Source organism: Plecturocebus donacophilus (assembly GCA_004027715.1). NCBI lineage: Eukaryota > Metazoa > Chordata > Mammalia > Primates > Pitheciidae > Plecturocebus > Plecturocebus donacophilus. Next base: position 4,078 of record PVKP010053920.1, on the reverse strand, counting down.
CTGGGTGTCCTCTCTGTGCCTGTGTGTCCTCAGCTCTTTTTTTTTTTGGACAGAATCTCGCTCTGTCTCCCAGGCTGGAGTGCAGTGGTGTGATCTCAGCCCACTGCAGCCTCTGCCTCTCAGGTTCAAGTGATTCTCCTGCCTCAGACTCCCAAGTAGCTGGGAATACAGTCATGGGCCACGGTGCCCGGCTAATTTGTGCATTTTTAGTAGAGACAGGGTTTCACCATGTTGGCCAAGCTGATCTTGAACTCCTGGCCTCAAGTGATCCGCCCACCTCGGCTTCCCAAAGTGCTGGGATTACAGGCATGAGCCACCGTGCCCAGCTGGTCTTCAGCTTTAAAAGAGACGTGAGAACAGTATCTGAGAGCAGCTGGTAACAGAAAATGATTCCCTTCCCGAAGCCTGCGTGGGGTCTGGTGCTGGGGGTGCATGCATGCCAGGAAGAGCCGGCTCCCACGTGCTCTGACCAACAGGCCCCAATGCAGCTGCTTGCCGGGACAGGCAGAGTTACCAGTGGGGAAGGGCAGGGATGGCCTGGGTTCGAATCCTAGCTCTGTCTCCTGCCAGCAGGGCGAACCCTGGCAAGTCATTTAGACTCTGTCCCTCAGTTTCCTCATCTGTAAAATGAGGGTGAAGGTAATGGTGTCTCTGTGACTATTCAGTCGTTCATAAGAAACCACAGTGAGGATTAAATGAATGAGTGTTAGCAGAGGGCTTGCCCAGGTGCCCAGCCCAGGGTGGGCTCCTGGTGGTGGCTATTCACATGCTAAATTTAAAATGAAAATCAAAGCATTGCATTTTTAATTGGTTTGTTTGTTTGTTTCTGAGATGGAGTCTCACCCTGTCTAGGCTGGAGTGCAGTGGCATGATCTCGGCTCACTGCAACCTCCGCCTCCCAGGTTCAAGCGATTCTCCTGCCTCAGCCTGCCAAGTAGCTGGGATTACAGGCGCATGCCACCACGCCCAGCTAATTTTTCTGTATCTTTAGTAGAGATAGGGTTTCACCATGCTGGCCAGGCTTGGTCTCGACCTCGTGATCCACCCACCTCGGCTTCCCAAAGAATTGTTTCTTTACTGATTTGAATAAATACTAATGAGTGATAATGTTGCCACCATGGTTAGTGTCATTTTCTGAACACCCACCACGCTGCACTGACCTGCGTTTCTCCCTCTATCTCCCCAGCCGAGCCGCTGCCGCTTATGGATTTGTGCCGTCGCTCGGTGCGCCTGGCGCTGGGGAAGGAGCGCCTGGGGGAGATCCACACACTGCCGCTGCCGGCTTCCCTCAAGGGCTACCTCCTCTACCAGTGACGTTCGCTGTCAGACCGCCAGCGCGACAACCACCTGGTGCCACCTCACTGAGCCGCCCTCCGCTGGGGCCGCCACACCCTGCGCCTGGGACCAGCGTCCACAGCCCTAGACAGAGGTCCCTGGTCTTCCCCTCATCCTCCATGGCTGCCTCCATGGGACAAGGACCGATTCCAGCACGGGCTCCTCCTTCCCCCTTCCCAACACCGGCAGAAGGCAGCATCCCTGCATGCCGTCCATATACCACCCCTCCCTGAAAAAAGACACAGAGAATAAACTCCTACGAAAGTCCTACGTTGAGCTCCGACTGCTCTCAGGGTGGGACGGGTGCTCCCCACATCTCCAGGAGAAGGCTGCAGCCACCTGGGGCTTCCAGGGTGGTGGGGGTGGCAGGGGGTACGACAGCTCTGAGAGCAGATGCCAGGGGTACTAAGAGGTGCTTAGACAAGGCTGGTGCCTGGCCATGGGTGCCCAGCCCAGTGGGGCCATGCCGTGGCAGATAAAGCTCAGGACGCCAGAAACTCACCATGGACACCAAGGCAGAAACCAAGGACCGTCCGCAGGCAAATAAGCACCCAGCATCCATCCCAGCTGTCGGTGCCCCATACCCTGTATTTATTCTTTTAACAATAACAAAAGCCATTTATTTATTCCATCTAGAAAGGAAATGTTGTTTCAGTCACCTCTCTGGCTGTTCTGTGACTTTCCTCCCATCCCTGGGATGTGTGGGCCATGCCTGTGGCGCATGTGCACACATGCCTAGGCACAAGTGTGTCTTTGGGCCCCTTGCCCTGCAGTTTCCAGGGGGCTCTGCTCCAAGTTCCCTAGCAGGCCCCTCAGGGAGAAAGAGCCTCACGTGCAATCTGGGTGTCCTCGGGGCCCATCTGGAAGTGCTGTAGCAGTTCCCCTGTCTCTCCAGGTAGCCACTTACCTCTTGGGCTCAGACGTCTTTGCACGTGGCTGCATGTCTTTAGTCTTCTCTGGGTCTTTTGGTGTGGGTGTGATTTGCTTTTGCTTCTCTCGCTGACATTTCCCGAGTGCATCCTCAGAAGCTCTGGGTGTGCCAGTGGACCCCAGAACCAAGAAGGGAGGGCGAGTGCATCTCCATTCCCTGAGAAGCTGGGGGCAGGGCGGGATGGGGAGGCCAGGAGCAGAGTCGAGCCTCCCAGAAGCCAGCACCCCTGCGGGGGCTCAGGCCCAAGGAAACAGCTCCAGTTCATCCCAGCCCCTCCCAGAGCCTCAAGAGGGGTGACTCGGCTGCCGGCAAGAGAGGGGTGCCCTATCCCTGCAGCCCCTCCACATAGCATGCCCGGCACCTGCCACCACCTTCGCCATTTCTTTGAGCTTGAAGTTAACTCTCTGAGAGTCTAACTTTGGTTCATTTCTGCACAGGTACAATAGATGACTTTATTTGTTTAAAATGTTTAATATATACACGTATATGTATATATATATATATTTGTCTGTAAGAATTGTTTTAAACAGCTGCTGTAGGGTACCGTTTTTTAAGTAAATCTTCCAGTGGAGTATATTTTTTAAAGCACAATATTGGTGCCAAGACTGGGTGAGAAATGTATATTACTCCCTTATTATTCTGAGGGTTTTTTTATTTTGGGGGGGGCAGGGGACCTTACCTGTAAGACTTTTAAAGATTCTCCTCCCTCCTGTTTGAGGTGGGTCACATTCTGATGAATGTTTCACTTGTACAGATCCCAGCTTATGGCCTTGACCCAGCTGTCCCCACAGACACTGGGTGACCTGAGCTCTCTCTGCATCTCCCACCTCGTGACGCCCTGGGACCCTCAACCCCTCCCTTCTTTCCTACCAGCCCAGAGCCCTGTGGCTTGTACAGTTTTGAAACTCCCGTTCTATTTTATGATGGTTGGTAATAGTAACCTAATAAAGGAACGTTTGTTAAAATATAAACCACTTTGAAGTTCCTCGTTTGTGCCATGGGGGAGGGGAAAGAGGCATGGCTGGTCCCCCCTCCCCCCCCCGACACACACACACTTAGTCCAGCCAGCTCCACGGCCCACAGTTTTCAGCAGATGATGGGCTGACTCCTGCCACCCCTTGGCAGAGGTTGGGGTGCCAGGCGAAGCCCCAGGCAGAGAAGGAGAAGAGTCCTGGAGGGATGACCCCAGAACATCCTCATCCCCATTGCAGAAGTTCCTAAGCCTGGCAGCCCAAGCTGCAGAAACTCACTGAACTCACAGAAAGTGATTCTGCACATTCATGAGCGCCTCAGGTTGGCTTGTGGGGTTGTAGAACTTGAGTTGACCGTGGGCTTTTTAGGAGCAGAGTGTGAGCTATTGTGGGCATCCTCAAAGTCCAGGCTCTCGGGGAAGGAGCAGGTCCCTCATTCATCTTTGGGTCCCCTCGAGCTGAATGCACAGTGATGTTTGCTGAACTGTTGCTGAGTGAACTTATCCTGCTGGCCACATGGGCAGAGCCCCCAACAGAAAGGACAGGAAATTCTGGCTTAGTTAGAGGATCAATAGGTGATAAAATGACAAAAAGAAATTGACTAAGTCTGGGCGAGGTGGCTCATACCTGTAATCTCAGCACTTTGGGAGGCTGAGGCAGGTGGATCACTTGAGGTCAGGAGTTCGAGACCAGCCTGACCAACATGGTGAAACCCTGTCTCTACTAAAAATAAAAAAAAATAGCCAGGCAAGGTGGTGGGCACCTGTAATCCCAACTACTCTGGAGGCTGAGGCATGAGAATCGCTTGAACCTGGGAGGCGGAGGTTGCAGTGAGCCGAGA
>PVKP010053919.1:0-11718 GCA_004027715.1 Plecturocebus donacophilus | reverse complement strand
CTGGAAAATACTCTTCAGGATATTATCCAGGAAAACTTCCCCAACCTAGCAAGGCAGGCCAATATTCAAGTCCAGGAAATACAGAGAACACCACAAAGATATTCCTCAAGAAGAGCAACCCCAAGGCACATAATCATCAGATTCACCAGGGTTGAAATGAAGGAGAAAATGCTAAGGGCAGCCAGAGAGAAGGTTCGGGGTTCCCACAAAGGGAAGCCCATCAGACTCACAGCAGATCTCTCAGCAGAAACCCTACAAGCCAGAAGAGAGTGGGGGCCAACATTCAACATCCTTAAAGAAAAGGACTTTCAACCTAGAATTTCATATCCGGCCAAACTAAGCTTCATAAGCGAAGGAAAAATAAAATTTTTTTGCCAACAAACAAGTACTCAGAGATTACATCACCACCAGGCCTGCTTTACAAGAGCTTCTGAAAGAAGCACTACACATGGACGGGAACAACCAGTATCAGCCATTCCAAAAACATTCCAAAAGGTAAACAGCATCACCATAATGAAGAATCTACATCAACTAATGGGCAAAACAGCCAGTTAGTATTACCAGAAGCTGTGATTTTCGTCTCTGATAAAACAGACTTTAAAACAACAAAGAACACAAGAAACAGAGGGACATTACATGGTGGTGAAAGGTTCAATGCAACAAGAAGAGCTACCGATCCTAAATATATACGCACCCATTACAGGAGCACCCAGATACACAGGGCAAGTTCTTAATGACTTACAAAGAGACTTAGACTCCCAAACACAATAATAGTGGGAGACTTTAACACTACACTGTCAATATTACATAGATCAATGAGAAAGAAAATCAACAAGGATATCCAGGACTTGAACTCAGACCTGGAACAACTAGACTTAACAAATATTTACAGAACTCTCCTCCCACAAATCCACAAAACATACATTTTTCTCAGCATCACATTATACCTATTTTAAAAGCGACCACATAATTGGAAGTAAATCACTCCCCAGCAATTGCATAGCATTTCACAGGTTTAAATAAAATATTGGTTGGCTGCTTATTTGTTATTTTCATCCCCTATTCCTTCCTGTCTCCATTGTTAAGCACAATTATTGGCATAAAAGAGGTTTTTAATACCCATTTTAAGACTGTATTCTAGCCTGGGCAATAAAACAAGAATCCCATTCTCTCTCCCTCTTTCTCTTCCTCTTTCTTTCTCTCTTTCATTCTTTTTTTTTCTTTCTTTTGCTGTTTCTCCTTTTCTCTCTTTTTCTAAAATCTCTTCCTCTTTCTTTCTCTTTCATTCTTTTTTTTCTTTCTTTTGCTGTTACTTTCTCTTTTTCTCTCTTTTTCTAAAATCTCTTCCTCTTTCTTTCATTCTTAAAAAAAAAAAAAAGAAAGGAGGAAGTCAAATTGTCTCTACTTGCAGACAACATGATTGTTTATTTAGAAGACCCCATCAACTCTGTCCACATCTCCTTAAGCTGATAAGTAACTTCAGCAAAGTCTCAGGATACAAAATCAATGTGCAGAAATCACAAGCATTCCTATACACCAATAACAGACTTAAAGAGAGCCAAATCAAGAACGAACTGCCATTCACAATTGCTACAAAGAGAATAAAATACCTAGGAATACAACTAACAAAGGATGTAAAGGACCTCTTCAAGGAGAACTACAAACCACTGCTGAGGGAAATAAGAGAGGACACAAACAGATGGAAAAACATTCCATGCCGACGGTTAGGAAGAATCAATATTGTGAAAATGGCCATCATGCCCAAAGTAATTTACAGATTCAACGCTATCACCATCAAGCTACCCATGACCCTCTTCACAGAACTGGAAAAGGCCACCTTAAACTTCATATGGAACCAAAAGAGAGCCCACATAGCCAAGACAATCCTAAGCAAAAAGAACAAAGCTGGAGGCATCATGTTACCTGACTTCAAACTATATTACAGGGCTACAGTAATCAAAACAGCATGGTACTGGTACCAAAACAGAGATATAGACCAATGGAACAGAACAGAGGCCTCAGAGGCAACACCACACATCTACAACCATCTGATCTTTGACAAACCTGACAAAAACAAGCAATGGGGAAAGGAGTCACTGTTTAATAAATGGTGTTGGGAAAACTGGCTAGCCATGTGCAGAAAACAGAAACTGGAGCCCTTCCTGACACCTTACACTAAAATTAACCCCAGATGGATTAAAGACTTAACCATAAGACCTAACACCATAAAAACCCTAGAAGAAAACCTAGGCAAACCATTCAGGACATAGGCATAGGCAAGGACTTCATGACTAAAACACCAAAAGCACTGTCAACAAAAGCCAAAATAGACAAATGGGATCTAATTAAACTCCAGAGCTTTTGCACAGCAAAAGAAACAATCATTAGAGTGAACCGGCAACCAACAGAATGGGAAAACATTTTTGCAGTCTACCCATCTGTCAAAGGGCTAATATCCAGAATCTACAAAGAACTAAAGCAGATTTACAAGAAAAAACCAACAACCCCTTCAGAGAAGTGGGTGAAGGATATGAACAGATACTTTTCAAAAGAAGACATTTATGTAGCCAACAAACATGAAAAAAATGCTCATCACTGGTCATTAGAGAAATGCAAATCAAAACCACACTGAGGTATCATTTCACACCAGTTAGAATGGTGATCATTAAAAAATCTGGGGACAACAAATGCTGGACAGGAAATGGAGAAATAGGAACACTTTTACACTGTTGGTGGGAGTGTCAACTAGTTCAACCATTGTGGAAGACAATGTGGCGATTCCTCAAAGACCTAGAAATAGAAATTCCGTTTGACCCAGCAATCCCTTTACTGGGTATATATCCAATGAGTTGTAAATCGTTCTATTATAAAGACACATGCACACGTATGTTCACTGCAGCGCTGTTTACAATAGCAAAGACCTGGAACCAACACAAATGCCTATGGATGATAGACTGGACAAGGAACACATGGCACATATACACCATGGAATACTATACAGCCATAAAAAACGATGAGTTTGTGTCCTTTATAGGGACATGGATGAATCTGGAAACCATCATTCTCAGCAAACTGACACAAGAATAGAAAATCAAACACTGCATGTTCTCATTCATAGGTGGGTGTTGAACAATGAGAACACATGGACACAGGGAGGGGAGCATCACACACTGGGGTCTGCTGGTGAGGACTAAGGGAGGGTCAGTGTTGGGTAGGGAGTTGGGGACGGATAACATGGGGAGAGATGTGAGAAACAGGTGATGGGGATGGAGGCAGCAAACCTCATTGCCATGTATGTACCTATGCAACAATCCTGCATGGCTTGAAGTTGTATTTCAATGTGTTAAGAGCATGTTGCTGTCTACTCTCTACTTGTGGTCTAATAAGTGAGGTCTAAAATTCCACAAATGCAGACATGCATTCAAAATTTATTTCTGACACTTTCTTTTCATGAATATAGAGGTAGGATGAAAGAAAAACAGAGATTTCCTAAGAACAAAATTTACTTAAAATAATTTATTGATGAGATTTGTTTACAACTTTTGAAAGAATTTTTTAAAGAATCATTTCAATGTCATTATGTTCCTCTTTGTACCAAAGGAAGTGGTGGATGGATAGAGCACACATTAAAATGATGACTTCCACAGATGCCAAATTGATTCCAGTGGGAATGGAGTTGTCTAAAGGAAAAAAAGACCCAAAGCACATGCTCATTACAAAAACAGCCATCAGAGACACACAATTCGGCCTCAAAATACTAAAATTTACCTTTTAATGTCATCCAGAGAAACTAAGATACTTGTCTTAAAAAATCTAGTCTTTGGGGGACATGAATGATGACTATATGCTAAAATCAAAGGTGTTCTTCAGTCCACACACATCTGTCTGCACTGAATAATCTGAGGTATAAACACCAAAAATGTAATGGAAAAATTGAGTTCACAAACAGGTTTAAAATAGCACATTCAGCACATTTTATGATCATCGAAAAGCCTGCTCATTTTTAAAGTCATTATTTTGTACAAACTGCCTCTTGGCAAAACAATTTATAGCCATTATAAAATTATTCTTAAAAAACTGAGCTCTAAGTTTTGATTCTTTAACATCCATGCCACAAATATTAGATCAGTGAAGTCCGATAATCTGGAGCCAATTCTGCTGAGACTGAGTAAATATTTATGTCATATCCTTTCTATAGTAGAGCTGAAAAAAGACACACAAGATAAAATGCTATATAATGGTAAGAGTTGAAAATGTTTTGGAGTCATTAAAATAAGAACAAGTCTTCACAAATACACACAGAAATTATGCCAGCTGGCAACAGAGCAAGACTCTGTCTCAAAAAAATATATATATGGCTCTAAATAGATACTGTTCTTTGTGATATTAAACAATGATACCATGAAGCCATCATGATTAGTAAAGCATGTTATAAAACTTATTCAGATATTAATGGTGTTTCCAATATAAAAGATTTTCTTATTATGAAAACACAATTTTAAATGCTTTAAAAATTGTATTTAATCTTATCCTTGGAAAAATGTCAATTTGTAGATGTCATATATATTAATGTAACCATGCATTATATAATTTCTAAATCAATTCATCTAAATCAGGGTGCTGCTTTCAAAAGTTATACTGATGGGATACATGATCCATAAAGTTTAAAGTCCATCATACCCAAGGAACTGTTGAAGGCGGGGGTGGGGGAGGTGAGTGAAAGAAGAGAAGGGGGAAGAAAAACAGCAGCTTCTGCTATTTAATGACGATCCACAGAAATTACCACATTGAAATCTCATGATCCATTTTTATATACCCAATTTTACCCATAAAGAATTAAAGCTCCAAGCCGTTAAGTTCCTTATATTACAGAATGCTACGCAGATCTGCACCATGCTGTTCCAACTCTAAAACTGATTCTCTCAACCACCAAGCCATGCCTCTCCTACTCCAAAACCAAATTCTCTCTCCAGACTTCTCTCCCACTCCTTCATCCTCATCCACAGAACCCTATATCCAGAAGGAAACAGTTACTCATCCAAAAAGATGCAATTTTGTGGTTTTGTGTTTGCTTGTTTTGATTTGTTGGCTCTTCTGCCTTCTGATCATCTTGTTATCATATCTGCATTTCCTGATTTCTCCTAAGGGACAATCTCTCTTAGGCATTTTTCTCCTTTCTTCATGGTTCATTCCTTCAACAAGCATTCACTGAACTGTCTCTTTGGCTGGCCTGCTCAAATTCCTCAATGAATAAATTGTTGTCACTACATTTAAGGTGCCTCTGATTTTAAAGAAGAATGTCATTCTAATACCATATAATGTATGTCATTCTAATACCATATAATGAGAGTTTACAAAGTCCTGTGGGAAAGCAGAGGACAAAGTCTGCTAGGGAACTCCAGGAGAGCTTCCCAAAGAAGGCTGCCTGTGACCTGGAGTATGCTGGAGAGAGACAGATCTGCAGGTGGATAGGAGGAATTTCAGTGTAGGGAATAATTCAGACAAAGCTGGTCAGGTGTGATCCTTTGGTGCACATGGCACTTTGGCTGGAGCTGTGCAGTGAGGTAAGGCTGAAGAGAGAGGGCAGGCTGTGAGGCACCCACATGACAGTGCTTCCCACAGGATGCTCCACTGCCCAATTCTGAAGGACCACAGACAGGCCAAAAGTTCAAGTGCTTTCCTACGTTCATACAAATGAAAGGCATAAAGTATGTATCTTTCATTTTCATTTTTACTACTATGAGTACTACCAACTTAGTATTAATTTACTAAATGAGTTATGGGATATTGCATTTGGTTTTCATATACATAGGAGGGAAAATTACTAGAACTTACAGGACCTCCTAACTAAGTCCCCTACAAAAGAGTCTGGCTGCTATGCATGCAATGCTTATGTTGCAGAGCTCCTCATGCACATACATGCATACATGCACACACAGACACACACCACAAGGTCTGGAATTCCTGCAGTTTAGAAGAAGGGTGTTCTGTGATTGATGCATTTGGTTTTATATTGGTCATAGTTTTCAACTGATGAATCTCTAGATTTTTAGTTTTAAGTTTCTATCAAGTTCAAAATGATCAAAGACGGATGTGGGTTCTCTGGTTAACCCTACACAATACAGTGATGCATGACTGTTAAGACCATAGTCCACAGATATCTTTCCCCTGCTAGAATATAATGAACCAGCAGGATATAAGAGAGGCTCTGAATCCTTCAGGTAGGACACCCGCTTCCCTGGCCAGGAGGCCAACAGTCTTGCCCTGACAAATTGTCAAAGGCTAGAATCAGAACTCATTACCTACCCTCCCCTCAAAACATCAATATTATCATATTATGCTTTATATCCCTGTCTAATGCCCACAGCTTTCTCCATTCTAACCCTTCCACTGAGCCCTCCGGAGCACACATTTTTCATTAGGAAAAAACCCTCCTCAGCCTCCTTGAACACCCTTGATCTAACAGAAACCTGGATGTCCCCTGAGGACAGCTCTTTCTCAGAAGGCTTTTCAACTGGTGACCTCTTAGTTCTCTCTCCACAAGCCACGTACCATGGAGATGGCTCTTCATTACTGCTTCCGAATCATTTCTCCTCAAACACCCCAGATACCTTGAAATAGCCCATCAGACTATTCCATCCATCAACCTTTCTTGCTTGAGTAATCTGTAGACATCACCATCACTCCTGCTTATTTTTTGACAACCTTAGCACCTAGCTCAGTCTTTCCCTCCACATTACTCCCATGCTCATTTTGTAAATTTCTACATCCCTGTAGACAAGGCCCCCAACAACATAACCTCTAAGTCTCATTTCCTCTATTCTACCTCAGCTCCCCATCCCCTTGGTCTCACCCTGCCTAGACATTCTCTCCACTAGTAACTGAACTGCCACTACAATTCTGAATTCATGCATTCCACTCCCTGACTACCACTTTGCAGCATTCAGGTGATTTCCTCTAGTCCTGACTCAGTTTTTGACCTGCTCTGTTATCGCTATGATTTTTCTCATTGTCCATCGCCATCTTCATGTCCTCATTTGCCTCCTTGCCCAACTAGGATTGTGCAGATCAGTACTGGAATCACTTTCTTGCAAATGCCTTCCCAAATTTCCTCACTCCTCTTTTCCTCCATCATATTTGCCTGACAAAACCCTAACTTTGATTAAATCCAACTCTCCATCAACTCCATGTCCCAGGGCAGTTACATATAGCTGAAGAACAACATAACCATTCCACTTGCTCTTACTTTAAATTCATCACCACAAATGGCAAGTGACTCCCAGCTCTGCCCAGCAATCTACTACTTGACCTAGTCCCTAGGGAAACTTGACTCTCCTACTGTTCTCTTTAAACTTTTAACAACAATCCCTAATCTTCATGCTTAGCTGACTTTCACCTCCTTTTAACTGAAAGATGGAATCTATCAGAAGTGAATTACTTTGTCTTTCCACCTAAAGACTACACATTCACCTGTATCAACATGTACATATTCTGCCTTCACTCCTGTTATAAAAGGGATGAAATATCCTTCTTCCTATCTTTAGGATATCAATCTTTGTTTCTAATAAAATGTAAGCTCTATGAAATGTAGGCATTTAATAAATATTTATTGAATTAAGCTGAATTATTCCTATCACAGTGTACAAACATGTAAAATTTTCCAGTCAAAAACAAAAAACCTCTCTAGAATCCATGCCCCCTTCCATTTGCTGCCTTATGTTTCTGCCTATACTCTGACTTCCTTTCTTCCTTCAACCCACCCTAATTAGCTTCCTAAACATCATTCCAAATAAATGATTCATGACAAAGTAACCACCAACTTCCATTGTACCAGCTTCATTGATTTGCCAACAGTCTATTATAAGTCCTCACCTTAATCTTACTTAGATCTGCATCAAGTTGTACAATTAAGATTTATACTTTATTGCACACACATTATAACTCAAACAATATAAAATGTCAATAAAAGTATTTCATGGTAGATCAGATACAGCTGAAAAGAACATTAGTGGACTGAAAGATAAATCCAAGGAAATTACCCAAAACACAGATGGGAGAGAAATGGAAACTAAGAGATACCAAGAGACATAAAGAATAGAATAAGAAGGTCCAAAAAGCCTGACAGGGTATTTTGAGAAGTAAATGAATAGCAGAGACATAACACAACAAATTAAAACTTCAGATCACAAAAGTTACCCAAAAGTAGAGATTTAATTATTTTTTCCCCTTCTAAGGTTAGAAAACTAGCAGGCTTAAGTCTAGGTTTTATGTTTTTTGTAATACACCACACTCAGAAAAGAAAGAAAAATCCAATTGGCTCAGAAACTCCTTTAGGCACAATTCACATATTACCCTGCTTCTTAAACTGGGATGTGTGAACTCTTGGAGACAGCCCATGATGCACTAGGAATAAGGAAAACCACAGAATGACATTTTCCTGGACCATTAATTTTCTAAAAGGAATTCAAGGAAGTTAATTAAGTAATTGAACTGGCATGCGATTACATCTTTTCAGTAATAAAACAAACATGGATATATTTACCAAAGTAGAACTTCAAACATGCATTTATAAGATAAACTATAAAACCTGAGCATGTGGTAACAGGCTTCTAACAAACTCCTCGATCCATAAATGAATTATGCACTCATCTTCTTCCGCTCTAAAAGCTAAGCTTAAAGAGCACTCTGATAGCTTTCTCAACAACCTGTGAATTACTACGATTCTCAAGATTCAGGGTCTGTTTTACGACAACAAAAAAGCTTCTTCATGTAATTCGCTATGTTTTTGCTGTTTCTTCTACTCTGGATTTAAGTGTTTAATTTTGTGAAGAGTATGACAAAAATGTTGAGAGACTGAGGACACAAACTGATACCCAGAAAGGGAGAAGGCTAATGCATGGTTCTCTCTCATCCCACTCTCTTCTGCTTGTTATGAAGCTCTGATAATCACTGGTACCCAGAAAGGGAGAAGTACGATACATGGTTCACTCTCATCCCACTCTCTTCTGCTTGTTATGAAGCTCTGATAATCACTTCTACAAATAATCCAACCCAAAAAGCTAGTTTATTATATCATGGTCTTGCCTTCATCTACTATATGTTATCATATCTTAGTGTATGGATTAGGGAGAGTTACAACAGACCGGTATGATAATGGTTTCCGTAAACGTTCAAAAGTAAGTGCAGCAGAGCTTGCACACTGCCTCATGACAGTCAAAAGCCAGGCTCCTTTTCTCTTGTTGCTTCACTGTGGACTGTCTCCATTCTTAAGGTTACCCAAGGTCCAGGATAGCTAAACCACCTCCAGCTATCATATCTTCATTCAAGTCAGCAGGAGAAAGATAAGCACATGTACTCCCTTTAAGAATTCTACTTGCAAATTTGCCCATACTATTTGTACTTACATTCTATTGGCCAAACTATGGACCACAGCTGGTTGCAAGAAAGAATGAGAAATATGGTCTATTCTAGGTGTGCACGTAGTCAGCTAAAATGAGGAAGTAGTACAACTAGCAGTCACTGCCACACCTCATCTGAGTAAAACTTTGCAAGTGTCCCAAAAATATGCCCTTTCACTTGATATGACAGAAAAGATAGATAGTTTACCTTCCATAACCTGTCCTTCATACCCTTTCTTTAACTTAGATCAGAAGAAACAACTGTGCCCAGATAAACCAGTGAGCTTCATTAACAACATGAAAACTGGCAGAAGTACCCTACCATCCTGCCTTTAAATACAAGCAACAGGGTGCCTCAAAACATGTGCTATTAATTATGGGACCAAAAGGAGGAAAATGACTTCAGCTGCTTGACAGCAAGAATTTGCCTCCTTTCTTGATGTGACCAAGTCATGAACTAAAATTAATAAAAGTGACAGCTTGGATTTAAACTGCACCTTTCTGTAGTAGGACTCCAACTTTTCAAAAATATTGTAATATGCAATTTTACTTTCATAATGTACCCTTAATGCTCTGACAAGATAAAATGACATTACTTAACATTTTAAACAATAACTACTATAATACTTAATCTGCTGAAATATAATCTACATATATATCTAGGGACAAAAACTGAAAAAGAATGAGAAAGATCAAAAATTGCTATTTTTTTCTTAAACAGAGGCAGAATTATAGCTAAACTTACTTTTTAATTTTCAGAACTTTGAATGCTCTTAGTGCAATGTTTTAAAATTTTATATAAACAGACACTTCATACACATATATATATCTTACACACATGTATATAGTATAAAGATAGAGACAGATGGTATTTCCATCTATGATCTGTACTGTAGGGAGCTAGACTTGCAAACTATATGCCCAAAACTACTTTGCCTGCTGGCTTCAGGTTAGGGTCTGACAATGGGAGACACTGGCAGGAGACTGAAAGGGGAAAAGAATGAGGGAACTATTTTTCTTTTTGCTTCCTGTAGGGTCTCCGGCAGATGCAACTATTGGTCCAACGGCTTTCTGCTCAGGTAGTAAGGCTCCCATGGGAGTGGAGCCAGCAGGTTCTATTGCAATGTAATATAGGAAGATTTTCATTAAGCTGTTATCTGGAATGTCAAAATACTGAAAACCACCAAAAACACCAACCATAGCGTGAAGGCTAAATAAACTTGGGTAGATCCATATAATACACCATTAAAATTACATTCATGAAGAAATATTAATGGCATGGAAAACAGACCATAATGGTACATAAACAAGACAGGATTTTAAAAGCTATATTGTCATTAGCATTATTTTGGTGGTATTAATGCAGAGCTAGACAAGAGCATTAAAAAAATGCAGATGCGGAGAGAGATCCAAGATGGCCGACTAACAACAGCTCAGGAATGTAGCTCCCAGTGAAAGCGCAGAGAACGAGTGGACGCCACACTTTCCGACGAGTTTTTGTTGCCCACAGACCGGGAGATTCCCGGCGGAGAAGCCACGCGGGTCGCCGGCGCGACTCTTTTGGCCGGCGCGGCTGTTTTGCTGGCACCCAGCGCGGAGCTTCCCGGTGTGGAGTAAACGGGACGGACGGGCTCGGCTGGTCCCATCCCCACAAGGAAAACATCAATTGGAAGCGCTGAGGACGGAGAGTTTCACAGCGGGCGCAGCGAACCTGGGAAGAGGGGAACAGGCGTCCGCCAAAGGAAAACTAAGAAACAGAAAAACTTCATCACCGGGCGGAGAGAGATCCAAAATGGCCGCGTAGCAGCAGCTCGGGATTGTGGCTCGCGGTGAGAGCGCAGAGAGCGAGTGGACGCCGCAGCTGCAGACGAATATTTGATGCCCACAGACTGGGAGATTCCCGGTGAGGGAGCCACGCAGGTCGCCAGCGCAACTCTTTAGGCCCGTGCGGCGCTTCTCGGTGCGGAGTGTGCGGGACTGGGTGGTGCCCTTTTGGTCGGGCGCAGCTGGTCCCGTCCCCACAAGGAGAACAGCAATTGGAAGTGCTGAGGACTGAGAAGCACAGCTGAACCCGGGAAGGCCCAGCTCTGTGGGGAAGGGGCGCCCCCTGAAGGAAAACTAAGAAACAGAAAAAACTTCGTCACCAACAAGCCGGACGTCCACTCAGAGACCCAACCTCAAAGTCGGCAATTACAAAGACGACAGGTGGATAAATCCACAAAAATGGGAAGAAACCAGTGCAAAAAGGCTGAGAACACCCGAAATCAGAATGCCTCTCCTCCTACCGGGGATCGCAGCTCCTCATCAGCAAGAGAACAAG
>PVKP010053918.1:0-11730 GCA_004027715.1 Plecturocebus donacophilus | reverse complement strand
CTACTCGGGAGGCTGAGGCTGAATGGCTTGAACCCAGGAGGCAGAGGTTGCAGTGAACCAAGATCACACCACTGCACTCCAGCCTGGGTGACAGAGCTAGACTCTGTCTAAAGAAAAAAAATTATCTGCTAAATGAATGAAAGTATTCATCTCAGCCTTCCTAGTGCTTATCACAGTGCCTGATAAAGGGTAAGTGGCTCATAAAATCCTAGCTAAACCAAATAAATGATTATGCAACAGAAAAATAAATACAATAAAGTAACTGTCTAACCTGTATAAGAAACTTTGCTGAGGGGCGTAGAGGTTTCAAAGATTAATGGAAAATACGGTTGGGCAGGGTGGCTCATGCTTATAATCTCAGCAATTTAGAAGGCCAAGGTGGGAGGATCACTTGAGCCCAGGAGTTCAAGACAAGCCTGGGCAACACAGGGAAACCCCTGGCTCCACAAAAAAAAAAAAAAAAAAGTCAGCCAGGCGTGGTGGCATACATCTGTAGTTCCAGCTACATGGGAGGCTTAGGCAGGGGGATGGCTTGAGCCTGGGCTGCAATCAGCCATGATCATGTCATTGCACTTTGGCCTGTGCAACAGTGGTCTATCTGCCAAAAGTTTTTCAACTAAGCCTACCCTCAGAGTTGTCATTTTATTCATTCTCAGAGGAATATTAGTCTTTAAAAGTTTACCTCCACTCATTAAAATACACAATCAAATTATACTTACATGCATAATCTGCAATCGCAGGTTTTGCATGAGAAATTTGACTTAGTAAAGAGGATTTTCCAGCATTTGGGAATCTGCAACAAGAATATAAAATGATACACTATAATAAATGTCAATATTATTACCTCTGAATTCCTAAAAATTCAAGTAGACTTCTTGAATATATTTGGGATTAAAAGTAGAATACAAATGTATTACAAATAATCTTTAAACACTTGAGAACAATGTATACTTACAAAAAAGGTAAAGATAAATTCATTCTGTACACTGAAGATGTTTCAGTACTGAAAGCGTATAATACTTATTATTTTAATTATGTTTTAAAAATAAAAACCACTTGGGAGTCATAGAAAAACAAAGCAATTTAAAAAAAGAAAAAAAGAAAAACACCTGCAACTTTCTATCTCTAGCTAAACACTGACAAAATATTACATTATTTTGTAAATTGCTTTAAAAAAAATTTACAGATACTTTCAAACATAAACAAAAGTAGAGAGGAGTAATGAATTCCATTTAGCTATCACCCAGCTTCAACAAATGTTAATACATTGGCAATACACTTCTTAAAATTTGATTTGAATAGAAACCCAAATAAGGTCTGTATGTTACAATTGCCCAATGGGTCTCAAATCTCTTTTTAAGCTCCCCCTCCATCTTGTTTCCCATTTGTAATTTTATTTTTAAAGAAAATGGGTCATTTGTCCTACAGAGTTTCTTTTCCAAAGTCTTCATTTTTCTACTAGCAGCTACATGGTCACTTAGCATGCTCTTTTCCCCCTGTATTTTCTATAAAAAATTGGCAGTTGTTAGAGTTTTAATCATATTCAAGTTTTAAATTTTTTTTGAAGGAAGTAGGGGAAAACTACTTTACAGTTGGTCGGCCTGCTCTTTAAACTGAATAATATAAGGTAAACGCTTTTCAATGGTGAGGTGTAATTTACTTAACTAATTTCCTATTGATAGACATTTAGGTTGTCTACAATTTTTCACTCTAAATAACACTGTGAAAAAATGTATACATGTAGACACTGTTAATAGTCATCTCTGGGTGGTGGAATTCATAGACAACTTTTTCTTTATGCTGACAAGTGTGTACTGTTTATCTTTTTCCTAAATAACTTTAAACAATGCAGTGACTATCCTTAAACCCTTATAACTTTTTTCATCTTTTCATGGCTTAATAGCTCATATCTTTTTATTTCTTTTAATGTTTTTATTTCAATAGCTTTAGGGTACAAGTGATTTTTTGTTGTTGTTACATGGATAGATTGTGTGGTAATGAAGTCAGGGATTTTAGTGTACTCATCACCCAAGTAAAGTACATATCCTCCCTCCTTCTGAGTCTTCAATGTCCATTATACCACTCTGCATGCCTTTGTATACCCACAGCTTAGCTCCCGCTTATAAGTGAGAATATGTGACACTTGGTTTTCCATTCCTGAGTTACTTCATTTAGGAAGATGTCTTCATTCTATTTTATGGCTGAGTAGTATTCCATGGTGTATGTATATATAGATATACACACTTTTCTTTAACCATTCATTGGTTGATGGACACTTAGGTTGACTCCATGTCTTTGCAATTCTGAATGATACTGTGATAAACATGTGTGCAGGTATTTTTTGGATATAATGAGCTCTTTTCCTTTAGGTAGATATCCTGCAGTGGGACTGCTGGATGAAATGATAGGTCTACTTTTAATTCTTTGAGAAATCTCCATACTGTTTTCCATACAGGTTGTACTAATTTACATTCTCACTCAGCAGTGAATTTTAGTGTACTCATCACCCAAGCAGTGTATGCTGTTCCTAATAGGTAGTTTCGTATCTCTCACTGCCCTCCCTTCCTCCCTCCTTCTGAGTCTCCAATGTCCATTATACCATTCTGTATGCTTTTAAGAGTACAAAAGTTCTCTTTTCACCACATCTACATCGGCATCTATTGTTTTTTGACTTTTACATAATGACCATTCTGGCTGGGTAAGTTGGTAAATCATTGTGGTTTTAACATGCGTTTCCCTGATTATTAGCGATGTTGAACATTTTCTGATACACTTCTTGGCCATTTGTTTGCATATCTTCTTTTGAGAAATGTCCATGTCATTTGTCCACTTTTTAATGGAATTGCTTTTTCCTTGCTGATTTGAGTTCCTTGCCGATTCTGTATAGTAGTCCTTTGTTAGATGCACAGTTTGCAAATATTTCTCCCATTCTGTAGGCTGTCTGTTTACTCTCTTGATTCTTTCTTTTGCCATGCAGAGGATTTTTACTTTAATTAGGTCCCATTTATTTATTTTTGTTGCATTTGCTTTGGGATCTTAATTATAAATTCTTTGTCTAGGGCAACGTCCAGAAGGGTTTTTCCTAAGTGTTCTCGAATTTTTATGGTTTCAGGTCTTAGATTAAAAGCTTTAATCTATCTTATTTTTGTATATAACGAAAGATATGAACCCAGGTTCATTATTCTACATTTGGATACCCAATTTTCCCAGCATTGTTTTCTGAATAGGGTATCCTTTCCCCAGCTTACATTTTTGTGTGCTTTGTTGAAGATCAGTTGGTCTTAAGTATTGGCTTTACTTCTGGGTTCTCTATTCTGTTCCATTGGTCTATGTACCTACTTCTATACCAATATCATGTTGTTTTGGTTACTGTAGCCTTGTAATATAATTTGAAGTCAGGTAATACAATTCCTCTAGATTTGTTCTTTTTGCTTAGGATTGCTTTGGCTATTCAGCCTTTTTTGATTCCATATGAATCTTAGGGTTTTTTCTAATGCTGTGAAAAATGATATTGGTATTTTGACAGAAACTGCATTGAATCTGTAGATTGCTCTGAGCAGTACGGTCATTTTCACAGTACTGATTCTTCCAATCCATGAACACAGGATGTATTTCCATTTGTTTGTGTCATCTATGATTTCTTTCAGCAGGGTTCTGTAGTTCTCCTTGTAGAGATCTTTCATGACCTTGGTTAGGTATATCCTTAGGTATTTTATTTTTTGTGGCTATCATAAAAGGGATTGAGTTCTTGATTTGATTCTCAGCTTGGTTGTTGCTGGTGTATAGCAGTGCTACTGATTTGTGTATACTGATTTTGTAACCTGAGACTTTACTGAATTCATTTATCAAATCTAGGAGTCTTTTGAAGGAGTCTCTAGGGTTTTTCTAGGTATCAGATCATATCATTGGCAAACAGAGATAGTTTGACTTCCTTCTTTCCCATTTGAATGTCCTTTATTTCTCTTGCCTGATTGTTCTGGCTAGGACTTGTCTGTATACGTCTTTCATTTCTTTCTTGGAATAAATGTCTACATCAAGAAATACTGGATAAAATACATGTTAATTTTAAAGGCTTTTGATTATACTGCTAAATTTCCCTCAAGAAAGGCCCACCATGTATGAAAGACAGTACTAGCAATGGGGGTTATTTAAAACATCCATTCCTAAATCTCATTCATATATTTTCATTAAATTTATAAAACATATATTTATTGAGCACTGACTTTGTATCAGGCAACATATTAAGCTTGAGACAAAATGATTCCCAGCTTCACAGTTTTATTCAAATTTGAAGAGGTTCTTTCAAAAACTCTGACAAACTTTCATTTGGAGTAATGGTGGAATATTTTGCAAATATTAATTTGGAATTCTATAAAAACAGAAGCTCTATAATGAAGGTATTTCAACAATTTCCTTATGAAAAAATCTTTCTGTAATGAATTTAAACTAAAATTATGTTAGGTTTCTTAATGACTTGTTTCTCACGGAACATATATGTTTTTCATAACCTGTTTCATTCAGGTTCTTACAGCTTTTGAAAAGCGAATTGCAGCTATTTTTGTCCATAATATCACTAGTTGGACTTGCTTATTTGTTTCCAACATCTTCATATTTTCATAATAATGATTGGGCACATAATGCAAGCAACTATTTCCAAGAAGATCAAAGTATGAATAGAGATGATGATGCTAATGATTGAAGAACAGATATTCAAAATTTTTCTTGAAAAGTACCCAATGAGAATTTCAGAAGCTAAAATCCAACCTATGTGAAGATCAGATTTGACAACAGCAGCACAAGTGTATTAGTTGTACAATAACTTTCTACTATGATTTAGTCCATTTCTGAAACCAGGTAAAAGGATATCTACTTATGCCAGTAGTCATAGTAGCAATTCTTCAAGAATACTTGCCTAATTTTAAAACACTAGAAAATACATTAAACATTCCACTTAAAAATCGTTTTCCCCGATTCTCTTTTGACATGCTTAAGAATCTTGATGCTTTAATTACTGACAAATTTCAAACCTATTTCTGAAAAGGCACTTTTCATTATATTCAGTCTCCAATAAATTGGCAATATAATGATGATGAAGATAGCAGCTACAATTCATTGAACATACAAAAATGCAAAGCACATATTCTCCTGTAAATGCATTTTCTTGCCCACAAACATTTTAAGGAAAGACCTATCTCCATACACTATTAAAGATGAGAAAACAAATGACATGGTGAAAAGAACTACAGTGAAGAAGAAAGAGAGAAAAGAAAATGAGAGAGAGAGAAAAAAAACAAAGGCTTAGAGAAGTTGTATAATTTACCCAAGACCAGCTGGCCAGCCTCCAGAGGATCTGAGATCCTGACCTAGTCTAACCTGAGTCTTCCATGCCACTCCACTTTTATGACTAAGCCATGCTAGGCTCTTCTTAAGACTATAAAGTTGTCTCTTCAGAACTTGAAACACATTTTTATACCAAATGTAACTGTGATTGGCTAGACTGCTAGTCTTGTCCACAAAACCCTATTAAACCCATAATGTTCCTGAAAATTTAGATTATAGAATTTATGTCTAATAACTCTCATAACTGTGCTTTATTGAAAAAAATAAATGTGAACAGCAAGGCAGGATCACATCTTTCCTTGTTATAATTTTAGCAGGAATGGGGCCTCTGTGAACCCTAAACCAATGGTGGTAAGCTCTAGTGGCTAGTCAGGCAGCACAAAAGGCGAGGGATTCAGACTTAAGAGTCTGGTAGAGAGACACTGAGATGACTGGAGAGAAAGATGAAAAGAACTTAGAAAGAAGCTATGGGGAAGCAAAAAGTAGAACTAGGGAATTTGGAGAAGGGCAGTAATAAGGCAGTTTTCCTTATCTTTTCCTTAAGTTTTCCATCTGAATAATTGTATAATCCTGTGATAAGGCTGGAGGGGAGAGGGCAGAAGGGAGGAGGGACGGGGGAGAGACAGAAAATGCATATTGAAGTTTTCTCTTCCTTTATCTACTCTGTATCTTGCTATCTGTCCCCTTCCAGTGAGCAGCTGCACCGCAAACCCCATAGCTAAACAGCATTGTTCAATGAAAGAATGGAGGCTGGTGGAAGAGGACACTCTTGCGAGGTCTACAGTACTGAGACTAGATAGATCCTAAGCACAGGCAAGAAGGATATACAAAAAGTCATAGCAAGATTCAATTTGGTGGCAATAGTGCATAAGTCTGAGGACTGAGATCGTCTGTACTGCTCTTTAGTCATTTGATTAATGGTACCTCAATGTCTCTATTAAGACTGAAAAGAGTTATGTCAATTTTTCCCTTTTTATTTCCTTCTATATACTTTTAATAATAATATGGTTTGTTTGGATTTCATATTCTTTAATATCTGATAACATTATAACATTATTATTTAATCTTCTTATAATATTACATTTGATTGATTTTTCTTTATGCATTCTCTAACATTCCTATTGATCTATTCAATGGCTCTGGTCTTCATTTTACAAATGAGTAATAACCCTATGAAACTCTATGTTGGCAATTTGAAAATAACAATATTTAGCAGCATATTTTCCTAGTACATACACAACAAACAAATTCCATAAACTAGAAATAATTATGGCCCCAAATGACCATTTACATTTATTTACTATTCATGAACTATCTCTCTGAAAGTATAATAATAAAAATATGAATGATACTTACCCTACTAGGCCTACATCAGCTATAAGTTTTAGATCAAGGTGAATCACTCGTTTCTGGCCTTTCAGTGGTAAGAAGTTTGTAAGTAATTTACCACCAAGACCTCCTTCAGCTACCAAAATTCTGTCATCCTCTTTACTGAGTTCTCCTTAAGAAGAGGGAGAAAAATACTTACAGCAAAGATTAATAAGTGAAATCACTAATGGAACATATATCAAAAATACAGGCAAGGAAATTCCTAATTACAAATCTATAGATTAGTAAGTGGAATCACTAATGTAATATTTTACTTTGAAAAATACATGCCAGGAAATTCTCAATTACAAATCTACAATTAATAAGTAGAATCATTAATATTGTTCTTTCAGAAAAAGTCCAGGAAATTCCAGTTTATAACTCTATTAAAAGACTGACCCTAGAAAAACACTTTAGTAAGCAATTGAAAAGAACCTAGTTATATATTTTAAGACCAAGTAAGAACTTTTACATCTTTAAAACAATCTTAAATCTAGTAGTCAATTTAACTTTTCTAAGTTTTGCTCTCTTATAGAGTAGTAGCTAAAATTTTGTTATAAAATTCTTCCGAAAACCAAGAGAAGCTATTCCACTGTTTAATTTTAGAAAATGTGCACATTTTTAAACCTTCGCAGTTAACAGTATACTCACCTATAATTTTACCATTTTCATCAGTTATTGAAATACCCACAGGCACAGGGATTTCACAGTCTTTTCCTTTGGAGCCTTTCAGTGCACTAATTCTACCAAAAAAAAGTATATATATACATATATATATGTATGGGTATACACACACACACACACAGAATAGTTTACAAATAAGAGTAGCAGCCGGATGCAGTGACTCATGCCTGTAATCCCAGTACTTTGGGAGGCAGAGGTGGGTGGATCACCTTAAGTCAGGAGTTTGAGATCAGCCTGGCCAACATGATAAAACCCCGTCTCTACTACAAATACAAAAATTAGCCAGGCATGGTGGTAAGTGCCTGCAATCCTAGCTACTTGGGAGGCTGAGGCACAAGAATCACTTGAACCCAGGAGGCGGAGGTTGCAGTGAGCCAAGATCACGCCACTGCACTTCAGCTTGGGCAACAGAATAAGACTTTGTCTCAAAAAAATAATAAGAAGAAAAATAAAGAAGAGTAGCAATCAGTTATCTGGTTAATGCAGATGTTAAATGATCAAAGACAAGGTTTAAAAAAAAACTAAAATTATCCCTATTTCTTTGCATTTTAGACTACTATATCCCATTAAAATGGCATTAGGTGATAATTAAAGTTACTAAGGTAACCACCAAAGGTCATTTTGACCCAAAACTAAAATATTGCAAACCCAAAATGAAAGGATTATTGCTACAATACAAATAAGCTAGAAAAAGCTGGGCATGGTGGCTCATTCCTATAATCTCAGCACTTTGGGAGACCAAGGCAGGAGGATCTCTTGAGTCCAGGAATTTGAGACCAGCCTGGACACCACAGCGAGACCCCATTTCTAACAACAACAACAAAAAAATTTAAAAAATTAGCTGGGCATGGTGGCACATACCTGTGGTCCCAGCTACTTAGGAGGCTGAGGTGGGAGGATCACTTGAGCCTGAAAGGTGGAGGCTGCAGTGAACTGTGATAGCACCCACTGCACTCAGCCTAGGCAACAGAATGAGACTCCATCTCAAAAAAAAGAAAAACAGAAGCTACAAAGAAATAGAAAATCCACAAAATAGCAAAGCTTCTAAAAAACTAACCTCAAACAAGAGTACTTAACAGTATAGAAGGCAAATCTGGCTACTCTTAAACTGCTCATAAGAGAAAAAAATAGTACAAACCTTTTAGTAATTCTACTTCTGGGCATTTATCAAAATAATAATTGAACAAACATGTAAAATAGTATCTATATAGGATACTGCACTGTGGTTATAATCAGAAAAAAATCAACAATAACCTAAATAGACAAATGACAAAAAAAATTGTTACTTATTATGCAGGTATTCTGAAAAATTTTCTGACATGGGGAAAAAAAAGTTAAGTTTTTAAAAACTTAAAACAGGAGATTGTAAAATACTGTACTCTCTTTTCATATTCCAAACTTTTATGCACATAATTGCATTTGTATAAATATATAGAAAAGACTTAGAAAAGTGAAGAAAAGATTATCTTGCCTTCTAATGGTGGTGGGGTGGAGTAGCATGGTTAAGACTGAGAAAGTTTTCTTAAAGGTTGTCAAAGACAATTTTAGAAAACAGTGGGAATTCAGATAATTTTCTGTTTCTACAGGGTAAGTTCAAAAAGAATACAGATAGACATCGGTAAAAGAAATGGACAAAAAGTTTTAAAACTCTGAAATATTTAGATCAGCCTTTTATGAGTTGAGACATTTGAGGCTTTTACTCAGTTACAAATACAGGAAATAAATTACTTTAAATTACCAATTAAGTTTTTATTTTGTAACTTAAAAAAAATTTCCAAAAGGGTTTGATTTTGTAAAATTTAAGTCATTCAGTAATTACTTACCTGCTGTTTGCTCCTACTCCAGCCACAAACCGTTTCTGAGGATACCTGTCTTTAAGTTGTTTTAAAGTCATTCTGTTCTGGGCTACAACCCAGACGTCACCACCTTTTCCACCTTCTCCACCTAAACGAGGATAACCCATTCCACCGGTTCCTCCCTTGGTGAAGAGTCTTAGGTTATCGATGAAATTTCCATACTTAATAAAAAAGAGAAAGAACGTTTGTATACCAAAAGTGTTATCAATTTAGAACTCCTATCTAGTTCTTTCTTCCACTAAAACTTCTTTTAAAAAATCGTTAATAGCTTCCTATATGCCAATCCTATAACATTTTCTTAGCTCACTTCCACATCTCCAATCTGATCCCCTTTCCCGTTTGATTATCTCTCTTAAGTCCCTTTTATTTTTTTCAACTATCAATTATTGTCCCTTCTACCCTGAGGGTTTCTGACTTGGCCTTTTCATTCTAGACTTTCTCTCTTGGGTAATTTCTGCTTGTACCAATAACCATCACCTAGGTAAGATATTTTCTATGTCCAATGTGTCAGACACTCACACCAGGTAGTATGCTTTTAACAGTATAGAGCAAAAGTGAGCAGAATTTGTATTTAATGTATATTTGAAACCCCCCAATATGTAACCTGTTCTTACATATCAGTTGAATAAATAATAGCCACCTAAAAAACAAATGTTAATATAACAAAATCAAACTTGTCCCCAGGTAAAAATCTGTTCCTCCAATGTTCTCTCATATATTGGAACCATGGTTTATTCATTGAGACTACACAAATGGACGTCTTTCAGACTATATCTGTTTCTTTAGCTAAAGCCCTGCTACCTCTATTCTCTCTACTACTGCCCTAGTACCTTCATCACATAAGCTCTTTTCAGTGTCTAGTCATTTTTTCCTTATTGCATTCTCCAACTTGTTGCCTGAACTATTTTTCTGAAATTGATGTGATCTCCAATTATGTTTCTTCCTTACTCAAAAACCTCACATTAAAAAAAAATGCTTATGAAATAAAGTAAAAAATTCTTAGTACTACAGTGGACCCCTGAACAACACTGGTTTGAACTGCATGCGTCCACTTATACACAGATATTTTTCCAATAAATATATTAGGAAAAATTTTTGAGCTTTGCAACAATTTGAAAAAACTTACAAACAAACCATGTACATTAGACATATTGAAAAAAATCAAGAAAAGTTAATTGTGTCATGAGTGCATGCAATATACATAGATACTAATCTATTTTTTCATTTACTTCCATAAAGTATACATATATCTATTTTAATTTTTTAAAAACTAGAGGCTGGGCATGGTGGCTCATGCCTGTAATCCCAGCACTTTGGGAGGTCGAGGCGGGCAGATCACGAGGTCAAGAGATCGAGACCATCCTGGCCAACATGGTAAAACCCTGTCTCTACTAAAAATAGAAAAATTAGCTGGGCGTTGTGGCACGGCCTGTAGTCTGAGCTACTCAGGAGGCTGAGGTGGAAGAACTGCTTGAACCCAGGAGGCGGAGCTTACAGTAAGCTGAGACTGAGCTACTTCACTCCAGTCTGGTGACAGAGCAAGACTCCTTCTCAAAACAAAACAAACAAAACAAAAACAAAAACAAAACAAAACAAACAAAACTAGAGATGGGGTCTTGCTATGTTGCCAAGGCTGGTCTCAAACTCCTAGCCACAAACCAATCTCCTGCCTTGGCCTCTCAAAGTGTTGGAATTATAAGCATGAGTTACTGCACTTGGCCACACATCTATTTTAAAAAGTTAAAATTTATCAAAACTTACACACTTACAGACCTTACATGGCAGCATTTGCAGTTAAAAGAAATGTAAGCAAATGTAAAGATGCAGTATTATATCATAATTGTATAAAATTAAATGTAGTACATCCTGTACTAGTAATAATTTCGTAGTTACTTCCTGTTGCTATCCCAGTGAGCTCAAGTGTCCCAAGCAGCCATTTAAAAGACCATGTGATGCTAATCACCTCCCCATGACCAGTTCATCTTGCCAGCAAATTTTGTATGTCAGTAAAAAGTGATCTCTTATAGTTCTCTTGCATTTTTCATGTTCAGTATAAATCTCAAACAACACCATGGAACCCATACAAAGTGCCACTAGTGATGCTGGCAGTGCTCCCAAGAAGTAAAGTCAAGATATGACAGTAAAAAGTTGAATTGCTTGATATGTGCCACAGATTAAAGTCTGTAGCTGCGATGGCCTGCTATTTCAAGACAAATGAATCCAGAATAAGAATCAATGTAGAAAAAAAGAAAAAAACATTCATGAAGCCACTGCTGTAGCTATGCCAAGAGGTACGAAAACCTTGTACTTTTTGGGAATTAACTTTTTCTCTTGTATTGAAAATGGAGCTTTTATGTGGAAGTAGGATTGCTATTTTAAAAACATACTTCTGGGGAGAGATCCAAGATGGCCGATTAGCAACAGCTCAGGAATGTAGCTCCCAGTGAAAGTGCAGAGAACGAGCGGACGCCACACTTTCCGA
>PVKP010053917.1:0-11711 GCA_004027715.1 Plecturocebus donacophilus | reverse complement strand
TATTCCTCAAGTAGACCAGCTCCAAGACATATAATTGCTAGATTCACTAGGGTTGAAATAAAGGAGATAATTCTAAGGGCAGCTAGAGAGAAAGGTCAGATTACCCATAAAGGGAAGCTTATCAGACTCACAGCAGACCTCTCAGCAGAAACCCTACAATCTAGAAGAGAGTGGGGGTCAATATTCAATATCCTCAAGGAAAAGAATTTTCAACCCAGAATCTCATATCCTGCCAAACTAAGCTTCATAAACGAAGGAAAAATAAAATTTTTTGCGAACAAGCAAGCACTCACAGATTTTATCACCACCAGGCCTGCTTTACAAGATCTTCTGAAAGAAGTACTACAAACAGAAAGGAACAACCAGTATCAGTTATCTCAAAAATTCATCAAAATGTAAAGAGTATCTCCATAATGAAGAATTTACATCAAATAATGGGCAAAAAAGCCAGTTAGCATTAAATTACAAAATCGAACTCACAAATATTAATATTAATCCTAAACTTAAATGGATACAATGCCCTAATTAAAGTCACAGCCAAATTGAATAAAAAGTTAAAATCCATCAGTACGTAGTATCCAGATCCAACTCATAATGACACACAAAGACTTAAAATAAACAGATGGAGGAAGATTTACTAATTAAATGGAAAGCAAACAAAACAAAACAAAACAAAAAAAACAGGAGTTGTAACTCTTGTCTCGGATAAAATAGACTTTAATAGTAATAAAGACTAAAAGAAACAAAGGAGATTACATAATGGTAAAAGGATCAATGTAACAATAGGAGTTAAAGATTATAAATATATACATACCTAATATAGGAGGACCCAGATACATAAGACAAGTTTGTATTGACTTACAAAGAGATTTGGACTCCTGCACAATAATAGCGGGAGATTTTGACATCGCATTGTTAATTTATATTATAGCCATTCTGAAAGTGACTATATAATAGGAAGTGAATTACTCTTTAGCATTTGCATAGTATCTCACAGACCTAAATGAAATATTGGTTGACTGTTTGTTTGTTATTTTCTTCCCTTATTCCTTCCTGTCTCTGTTATGTACAATTGACGGCATAAAAGAGGTTTTTAATACCTTTTTAAGATTGCATTCCAGCCTGGGCAATAGAGCAAGAATTCTGTTTTCTCTCCCACTTTTTCTTTCTTCTGCTTTTTTCCTCTCAAATAAAAAAAAAAGAGAGAGAGAGAGAGAGAGAGCACTTAGTTGCATGTCTCTTGGACTGCTGAGACCAACAGTATTATTTCCATGACAACTTTTTACCCTCCAGTACATGTGGATTACAAACACTCTTCCACATTTTTGAGGCATTTGATATTTAAAATGTAAATTCAGCAGGGAGAGGTGGCTCATGCCTGTAATCCCAGCTCTTTGGTAGGCTGAGATGGGTGGATCCCTTGAGGTTGGGAGTTGAGACCAGCCTGATCAACATGGTGAAACCCCATCTCTACTGAAAATACAAAAATTAGCCTTGCATAATGCCAGGCACTTGTAATCCTGGCTACTCGGGAGGCTGAGGCAGGAGAATAGCTTGAACCTGGAAGGCAGAGGTTGCAGTAAGCAGAGATCGCACTGTTGCACTCCAGTCTTGGCAACAGAGTGAGACTCCATCTCAAAAAAAAAAAAAAAAAAAAAAGTAAGTTCTTAGTCTGAAGAACAGTAACCTCAAGGTGTTCACAGGGTTAAAAATCAAATAATGTGGCCAGGTGTGGTGGCTCATGCCTGTAATTCCAGCACTTTAGGAAGCCAAAGTAGGTGTGAAGATGAAATCAGGAGTTCAAGACCAGCCTGGCCAAGATGGTGAAACCCTGTTTCTACTAAAACTACAAAAATTAGACATGGTGGCAGGCACCTGTAATTCTAGCTACTCAGAAGGCTGAGGCAGGAGAATCGCTTGAACCTGGGTAGCAGAGGTTGCAGTGAGCCAAGATCCTACCACTGCACTCCAGCCTGGGCAACAGAGTGAGACTCCAACTCAAAAAAAAAAAAAAAAATCAAATAATGTACCTTGTTTAGTATAAAGCATAATTATATGCATATGGTGATTGGGAGGATGATATGGAAAGGTTATTTAATCCTAACTTTAGGAATTATGTCCTGATAGATTGATGGTTGATTTAAATGTAACTGCTTGTCAAGCAACTGTTTTTAGAATCGAATTACTATGACTCTACAGTTTCCTTGAAATCTCATAGTATCCCATTTCTGTTTGCCTTTGCATGGTTTTAAGAAAATGAATAATGTGAAACTTCAAACTTTGTTTTCATTGTATTGCATTTTTTTTAATGACACTGGTCATTTCCTAGAAATATAAGGTGACAAATATTTCACAGAAATATAAGGTGCCATTATCTCATGGAATCTTAGGTTGCTCAAAATCCTTTCGCTCCCACATACTGAAGATTCATTTGGGAATGCTTTTGTCTTACTGTGCACTCCCAGTGAAGTGGTGGTAAGTGTTTTTCATCTTGCTTCCTTTGTTTATCTACAGGGTTCAGTTCAATAAACAAAGGGACTTGGGTCAAACTTTAGGCTCTCAAGGGTTTGAATGTAATCTTTGGTCTCATTTTTAGTTACCAACAGAGAGTGTTGCTTCTGACCTCTTTGACTCTTCCCTGCTGAATTTACTGTGCCTTTGATACTGGTGAAGGATGAGATTTTTGAGGAGTGCTGTTGCTTTTGTTAGAGGTTGTAATGACTTTTTTTGCTTTGTGACTCAAGTTGTGTTCAGATACAATCAAAAGCATGTGCCTAAAAAAATCAGATGCAAACTAGCTAAAGTAGAAACTCAGGGTAACAGTCTTTAAGAAAAGATGCAATTCTTGGGGCTGGGCACGGTGGCTCATGTCTGTAATTCCAGCACTTTGGGAGGCTGAGGCAGGTGAATTACCTGAGGTCAGGAGACCAGCCTGGCCAATGCGGTGAAACCCCGTCTCTACTGAAAAAACAAAAAGTAGCCAGGCATGGTGACTGGCACCTGTAATCCCAGCTACTCAGGAGGCTGAGGCAGGAGAATTGCTGGAACCTGGGAGGTGGAGGTTGCTGTGAGCCTAGATTGTGCCATTGCACTCTGGCCTGGGCAACAAGAGTGAAACTCCATGTTAAAAAAAAAGAAGAAGAAGAAGAAGAAGAAGATGCAATTCTTATTACTGTCACTGAAATGAAAATTTAGTTTTATTGTATTGTAAAAGGACTATCAGCGAGGTTTAACCTAACCAAGATTTAGATAATTCACTGCCCGTGACACTCACATTCTCAGCCACTTCTCCCATCACATTTCCAGGGTGCTGGATACACTAGCGTCAACACGGGTCATTTCCCCTACTCCCCATGAACTTCTAGGCCAGGGAGCCACCAGAGGTCAGGCATATAGTGTAAAGGAGTAAGGCAGACTGTTGAAGAAAAACAGGGATTAGTGAAGACTTTGCAAAGTGCAAACAGCATGCTTCATCTAAAGAGAGCTTTTCAGTACCAGCTGATCGTTAGTATGTGGAAATAGGTCTCGTGTGGTCAGATCTTCCACCTTTACAAAAGAACTAAGAAACGAAGATTTCCGTGTGACACTTCCAAACTTGCTGGCTATTTCAAATAAGATACTAACACTCTTCAGCCCTAACCATGTGTCAGAGAGCTGGATGTGGCCAGTGGGCCCCTAGAGTGCAATGAGTCTTCCGTGATGCTACCGTGTGCTAGTGATAGCACAAATGACCACTAAAAATATGGAGCCCAATGGTGGACAGATTGGATTCTTTCCAAATCTCTAGAACTCTAGGGTTTTTAGGCAACTTTTATAGATGGAGGGGGAGCAAGAGAGAGAAAAAACAGAGAGAGAGACAGAGAAACAGGATGGAGAGGTATCATATCAGATACTTGACTTTCTGCTAATAAATGGGTGGGTATTCAGGTGAGTAGATAGGAAATTATAAAGAAATATGGGAGATGGGCACAATGGCTCATGCCTGTAATCCCAGTGACTTCGGAGGCTGAGTTGGGAGTACTGTTTGAGGCCAGGAGTTTGAGATCAGTCTGAGCAGCCTAGTGAGTCCCTGTCTCTAAACATAACATTTTTAAAAATTAGCTAAGCATGGTGATGCATGCCTGTAATCCCAGCTACTTGGGAGGCTGAGGCAGGAGGAGCTCTTGAGTCCAGCAGTTAGAGGCTGCAGTGAGCTATGATTGTGCCATTTTACGCTAGCAAGACTCTCACATCTGAGAGAGAGAGAGAAGAGAGAGGGAGACCATATTTGAACTTGAGGCTGGTTAATAACTCATATTGAATAATTTAAAGTATTAATTTAAAAATTTACAGATTGGAGTTTTGGAAAGGAGTCAAATTTATTAAATTATTGTTGGACTATGAGGATCACATATTGTTACTGGGGATAATATTTAATGATGATGATGATGATAATTAATGATAATAATAAAACAACTATCATTGATTAAGCACATACATATACCAGGCACAGTACCAAGCAGTTCACAGGTATTACTCATCTAACAGCCATAGCAGCCCTATAAGGCAGCTTCTATACATTGCTTCCATTTGAAAGATGAATAACTGAGGCACAGATATGTGAAGTAAGATGCCGATGGACACCCAGATATGTTCTGCAGATAAAAGGGATAACTCAGAAGACCAGATAAGCAGGAAGGTTTAAACGTACAGGACTCTTATTTAGTAGTAAATTCTTATGATTGGTTTAAAATTCTATTTTCTTTTATATTTTACCTACCCACCAAATCTGTCTTAACTGTTTTTGGCTCTCCAAATTCTCTTCTCTTCTTTGTTAGTATGTACACATGCTTTTAAAATATGTTAGGATTTGCTGTTTCCCGGTGGTAATTTCTTGTTTGCCTTTCTGCATTTGTCAAATATTTTCTACTAATTATCGACAAACTCTATTTTTCATATCATTTTCCTTAGTTAAAAAATAGCATATGAGGCCAGGTGTGGTGGTTCACACCTGTTATACCAGCACTTGGAAGGCCAAAGCGGGAAGATCACCTGAGGTCAGAAGTTTGAAACCAGCCTGGCCAACATGGTGAAACCCTGTCTCTACTAAAATTAAAAAAAAAAAAAAAAATTAGCTGGGCATGGTGGCAGGCACCTGCAGTTCCAGCTGCTTGGAGACTGAGGCAGGAGAATCGCTTAAACAGCCGAGATGGGGCCACTGTACTCCAGCCCAGGTGCCAGAGTGAGACCCTGTCTTGAAAAATGTATATATATATATTATATATAGCATATGTTTATCCTAGAAATTTTATGAAATACAGACATATACAAAAAAAAAAAAAAGTACCTATAATCCTACCATCCTCAGGTAATTGCTGTTAGCACCTATCTGGGCATTTTTTTTTTTTCCTCTTGTTTTTTTCTTTTTGTTTTATTTTTTATTTTTATTTTTTGCTTTTTTACCTGGGCTTTTTTTGGTAGTCTTTTCTAGGCACATATATTCAGTGAAAGAGATTATCGATACAGTAACAGTTACTTTTTACTGAATGTGAATCATACACACACGTAAGTATAGCTTTGCTTTATTTCAATTAACATTTACCATGAGCTGTTTCCTCTATCACAACTCTGAAAACATTATTTTCACCTTTCATGGCTATATAACGTGCTATTGTGAATTTACCGATGTGTATTTTAGAATTGTTATCAGTTAGAAGATTAGTGTTTGTTTGTTTTTGAGACAGAGTCTCGCTCTGTCGCCCAGGCTGGAGTGCAGTGGCGCGATCTCACCTCACTGCAACCTCTGCCTCCTAGGTTCAACGCAGTTCTCCTGCTTTAGCCCCCTGATAGCTGGGATCACAGGCGCACGCCATCACGCCGGGCTAATTTTGTATTTTAAGTAGAGACAGGGTTTCACCATGTTGGTCAGGCTGGTCTCAAACTCCTGACCTTGTGATCCACCCACCTTGGCCCCCCAAAGTGCTGGGATTACAGGCTGAGCCACCGTGCCCAGCCTGATAAGTATTTTTTAAAAGTTCACTCATCAATAAGATAGTGACAACATTCTTGAACATAAGTTTTTGACTTATTATTGGATATTTCCTTAGTATAAATTCCTCCAAGTAAAATTAGTGGGCCAAAGGCTCTTGATACGTGTTGCTAAACTGACTATTAGAATGTTGGGCCACTTTGCAGCCTACTAACGCCCTCAGTTTTTTTTTTTAGAGATGAGGTCTTGCTATGTTGCCCAGGCTGGAGGGCAGTGGCTATTCACAGGTGCGATCCCACTACTGATCAGCACGGGAGTTTTGACCTGCTCCATTTCCAACCTGGGCTGGTTCACCCCTCCTTAGGCAAACTGGTGGTCCCCCGCTCCCGGGAGGTCACCATATTGACGCCAAACTTAGTACAGACACCCGATCAGAATAGCGCACTACAGCCCAGAACTCCTGGGCTCAAGCGATCCTCTCACCTCAGCCTCCCGAGTAGCTGGGACTACAGACACACACCACTGCACCTGGCCACCGTCAGTTTTTATGAGTATGACTACATTATTTTCCCTCTTTTCCCCAGCCTCCTATTCTATTGTTCTTAGCTACCTTAAGACTACACCCCCAAGTTTAGCTATCTTTTTTCATTCAGTCAGTGTGTCCAGGGCTGCCAATCCCAGTGGTGAGCAGGCAAATGCGGGGACTTCCTGTTGGACTCTGCTAGGTGATTGAGCCACTCAAGAGGAAACCAGCTTTGGGGTCAGCTCTGTGGCAAGCCCAAGTCTCTCCGAATAGAGCTCATTCCCTACTAATTTACATACTGGGACAAGTAGCCAGCCAAGAAATTGCTCAGATTTCACTGGACATCAGTCACCAGAATGGCAATAAAGAAGGGAAATAAAGGCCTGCTCCCACAGTGGGGTCATACGCAGCTCTACATTTAGCCTTTGATAAGGCAAAAGTATTTCTTCTGTCTAGACAATTTCAGAAGTCATAAAGAACACTGGGCAAGGATGGGTCAAAACAACACAGACTATTGAGGGCAACAGAGGGAAAACCATGCACTCATGAAGAAATCATTCCCAAAATGCTGAAAGAGAAAGAGGATGGTCTTTCTAGAGGTCTAAGAGAAAACAGTATCTGAAACATTTCCTAGGGTGTGTGTGTGTGTGTGTGTGTGTGTGTGTGTGTGTGAGACTTACTCTCTTGTTAATATGTCAGAAAGAAAAAAGCGCCTGGCTAAGAAATAAAACAGTCCCTCATCCCAGAAATCACAGCCAAGAATATGGATTCTTAAGTGTCAAAAAAGTACCCTGAATAAGGAAAGAAATGTAGATGCACCACTTCTATTAAAATAAATGCTTGATTTCTTTTAATCCCCTGAGTCCAATTATTTTCTTGGCAAATTTAAGGGTACTGACTGCCTTCTGTGAATCTATTGTTACACTTGATAATGGATCTGAGTTGGGGGTAATATTTGCCTATTAGTGTAGATACTTAAAAATCTCTCTCTCTTTCTTCATCTACCCTCTATCCCTCAACTTTCCATTTTAATGAGGGAAGTGAATTTCTTCTTGTTTCTGTCCCTCTTTCCTCCTGCTTTTAGAATAAAAGCATAACAGGATGACAGGAGTTGAGATGAGAGGAAGGCTTTCCAAGCAATGGGAAGGTGTGATGAGGAGAGGTGTCAGTTGGTAGAATGGGGGTGAGTAAGGGGGGAGGTGTGGATGCAGGAGGAAGCGGGTCATATGATTAGGCTTCAAAGGCGTTCCAATGTTGTGTTTTCAGAGGCTTTGTAGTTCTTCTTACAAAACTTTGAGGGTATTTTTCCTTTGTGAGCAAAGGAGAACCATAGTAAATTTTGAGGGATGGGCCGGGCGCAGTGGCTCACGCCTGTAATCCCAGCACTTTGGCAGGCTGAGTCGGGTGGATCATTTGAGGTCAGGAGTTTGAGACCAGCCTGGCCAACATGGTGAAACCCCGTCTCTACTGAAAATAGAAAAATCAGTCAGGCACAGTGGCGGGCACCTGTAACCCCAGCTACTCAGGAGGCTGAGGCAGGAGAGTCACTGGAACCCAGGAGGCGGAGGTTGCAGTGAGTAGAAATCACACCACTGTACAGTCTGAGAGACAGAGTGAGAATCCACCACAAAAACGATTCTTGTTTTTTGTTTTTGAGAGACAAAAGATGTAATTAGATTGTTTTTGTGTTGGTTTGCTTGTTTTCTTTTTTCCCCAAACAAAAAATCACTTTATTGCAGTAGGGAAGACAAATAGGAAGGGGAAGAAACTAGAGACAGAAAGAGCAGTTTGGAGGCTCTGCAGTATAGAAGCCCAGATGTTTGGCCTGGACTTAGACACTGGGGATGAAAAATAAATGATGAATTAAAAAAATATTTGGGAGGTATATTTGACCTGATCTTGGTGCTCTTTCAAATGAGAAGAGAAAGATGAAGACAGATGAAAAAGTTAAGCAAGGATGACCATGATTTCCCATAGTGAATGTTTGGATGAGGATGTCATTAAATAAAAAATTTTACAAAGGCAGATGGTGGAAGGAGATTGGAAGGAAAGACAAGAAATTTGTTTGTTTTGGATTTACTTGTAGAATGACCCGCTCAATTTTGTCCTAATAAATGTTAACAAGTGGCTTCCTATACAAAAACCAAACCAAACAAAAAACTCTGATGTAAACCAAAAATAAAATTCTAAGGCCTCCCCTAGCCATCTGAATGGACTTCCTCCTGGGTGAAGGCACTCTTAAAATTTAACATGAAAGACTGGTTCAGGCCTTGACAGGAAGTGGGGGTCGAACAGGCCTCATTATGCTCCTCTGGCATGAACATCAACACAGACCTTAAGTCTGATAAGAAGCATTTACAATCTATTCTCTCTGAAGCCTGCTACCTGAAGGCTTCCTCTGAGCACTAAGAATGTTGGTCTCCATAATCCTTTATCTTAACCCAGACATTTCCTTTCTATTGATCTCTGGTCTTTAGATAAACTCAACCAATTGTCAACCAGAAAAATTTTAAATCTATCTATAACCTGGAAGCCCCCCAGTTCAAGTTGCCCTGCCTTTTTGAACCGAACCAATGTATTTCTTAAACTTACTTAATTGAAGTCTCATATCTCCCTAAAATGTACAAAACCAAGCTGCACCCCGACCACCTTGGGTGAATGTTCTTAGGATCTCCCGAGGTCTGTGTCATGGGCCATGATCACTCATATTTGGCTTAGAATAAATCTCTTTAAATATTTTACAGAGTTTTACTCTTTTCATAGACACTGATTTGTATTGGATTTCCAATGGTGTCATATTCATGCCGTTGGCCAATTTCAAGCTAGCTGGTAGAGATATGAAAAACAAAAAAGAGAGAGAGAGATGCAAAAACAACTCTTGTGAGCTTGTGTGCCGGCTCCAGCACACTACTGGTCCTGCTGGATATTCTACCAGGCAGCATAGGGCGCACAGTGGGTGAGCCTGGCAAGGAGCTAAGAGCTGGCGGTACAGGGCTTAAATGAAGCCAAGGGCATAAATAATATTGATTAGGAGAGCAAGTAGAAACGAAGAGAGAAAACCAGTATTAGGAGCTCTATAAAGAAACAAGAGTCAAAAAAAAAAAGAGTGGTTAAAGAGGCAGAAGAATTGAAAGAGAACCAGATTCATGAAATAAAAGAGAAGAATCAGTTTCAGGAAGGAAATTGTGTTCAGTAGTGTCAAATACCAGAGATCGAATAGCCTAAGGATTTAAAAGAGGTCAACAGCACTACCAATTAAGCCGTCTTTCTGAGCCTAAGATATTCTTTTTTATTTTTCTACGTTAAAAATATTTTATACAGAAAAAAGAGATCACATTTGCCCCCCACCCTCCCTGCACCGGCCTCTCTCTCTCTTTCTCTCTCTCTCTCTCTCTCTCTGTCATTAATGAAGTTGGACAGAATAGATTCAGAGCTGTGACAGTGAAAATTTGACTACAGAGCTGGGGTGGTAATAAAAGGGAGGGGGCAGAAATAAAATCTTTCCAGCAGTTTGGCTCTTAAGGGGATAGCTTGAGGGAAAGAGGGTTGGAAAGGTGGCTTTTAAAAAGAATTATCACTCACTAATCAACTAGAAATCCAGTGGAATATACAGTATTTGTCTGTAATCCAGGGTAACCTCTTTTCTTTCTGTTTTTTTTTTTTGAGATGGAGTCTTGCTTTGTCACCCAGGCTGGAATGCAGCGGCATAATCTTAGCTTCCTGCAACCTCTGCCTTCCAGTTCAAGCGATTCTCTTGCCTCAGCTTCCCAAGTAGCTGGGACTACAGTTGTGCACCACCATGCATGGCTAATTTTTAAAAAAATTTTTAGTAGACATGGGGTTTCACCATGTTGGCCAGGCTGATCTCAAACTCCTGACCTCTAGTAATCCACCTGCCTCGGCTTCCCAAAGTGCTGGGATTACAGGCCTGAGCCACCGTGCCCAGCCAAAGCTAACCTCTTGATCCCATTGACAAACAGAATAAACATCTTACTCAAGTCCAGAAGCAGTAATAATTTTGAATCTTGCTTGCATGTCAACAGGAGCCACATTAAGACAGAAGAGGATCACATTGGTCCAATTAAATTGAATTGATTGAGAGCCTCTGCAATACATGGTCTACTGCACAAATAATGATGGTTTCTGGTACATTTTTATTTGACCATTGATTGCTTGATTTGTTTCTGTGTCTAATCGTGTATTGAGATTAGGTGAGTCATTCTGAACCGTAGGTCTTTCTATCTCTCTTTATTTGAAAGATAGTTTACCTATATTTTATTTATTTATTTTATTTTGAGGCATCTTTTATTCCCCAGAAATTCTCCAAGACTTCAGCTATTAGGTATTCTTCTTCTTTTTTTTTGAGATGGAGTCTCGCTGTGTCACCCAGGCTAGAATGCAGTGGTGTGATCTCGGCTCACTACAACCTCCACCTCTCTGGTTCAAGCAATTCTCCTGCCTCAGACTCCCGAGTAGCTGTGCCTATAGGTGCGCACCACCACGCCTGGCTAATTTTCGTATTTTTAGTAGAGGCGAGGTTTTGCTATGTTGTCCAGGCTGGTCTTGAACTTCTAACCTCAAGTGATCTGCCTGCCTCAGCCTCCCAAAGTGCTGGGATTACAGGCATGAGCCACTGAACTTGGCCAGGTCCTCTTAAATCATAACAAATTCATCTTAAAACATCATTTTGGAATACTTTTTTAAAACATTCTTCATTGAGTTCCTGCATTGCTCTATTTTTTTCAGCTTTTCTAGCAACCAGTATGGGTATCAACCAAAAAAACCTCAGGTGCCTTGAAAATCATTTTAAACAATGTGTACATCTACATTTATGCAGATGAGTTAACAGATATATCAAAGCAACCTCCAAGCAATGCCATTTAGGTAACCTCCAATTTAAAAGCCTCAATAGAATGATAAGATTGAGCTTTTCTGTAGCTCCATGACCTCCAGCAGAGTCTCCAAGGCCACAGCTGCCTGAAGGTTGATTCTGTAATTAGAAGATGCCAGGGTCATCTCAGAATAGAACCTCAAGCCACTCAGGCTACATTTACAGAATCAGCCTCTCCAGAAAAACAGCAGCAGAGAAGCGCCTTCCTATGTATTTGGAAGGAGTCACCTAGAGGAGGGGCTTGGTATAGGGGGCAGGGATGGGATAGGGAGGGGAAAGCTCATTGAAATACAATCAGGGACATTCGTATCTGAGTCACGGCACCAAAA
>PVKP010053916.1:0-11720 GCA_004027715.1 Plecturocebus donacophilus | reverse complement strand
CATCAGAAATTGAATTTACCAGCACCTTCATTGTGAACCGCTGGCTTCCAGAACTGTGAGAAGGTAAATTTCTGTGGTTTAAGCCATGCAGTCTTAAATGTGATATTTTGTTATGGCAATCCTATCAGACTAATACAAAGCCACTTCCAGAAGTTTTTATTTCATCCTAGGAAGCCCTTGATGCAAATTAAGCTTGGTACAGGTGGCACTATCCCATTTAATTTACATTTGAAAGCAAACATTTCTGGCTGTTGTATAAAATATGACTTAAAAGTGGGGACCAGAAGGAAAGTGGAAAATCAGCTGAGAAAATACTATTGTGTTCTGTGTGAGAGACAATGGCGTTTTTCAATATTTGTGTGAAGCAAAAATTACAACTCTAAATTTTTCAGTTTATGAAATATGAAGGTGAAATGTGTATCACAAAACCAGCACAAAGAGTAGTGAATTGAGGTTAGTAGACATACACTATTGAACATTCGTACATTTCCTGTGAGATGATACAATATTAACATTATAATTAAAATTTTATTATTTGTAATGTAACCTCTAAGTTATTAAGAAAAAGATGCAAAGATATATAGCCAAAATACCAATAAAGAAAACTAAATGAAGTACTAAAAATATTTGATTAACTCAAAATGAGGCAGAAGAGACAGAGAAAAGAGAAACAGATGGGACAGTTAGAAATCAAATAGTAAAATGATAAACCAAAATCAAACTATCACTAAAGTTATATTTAATATAAATGGGACAAATATGCCAGTTGAATCATTAAAATTATCAGATAGTAGGAAAAAGGAAGATGTAATTAAATACTGTCTATAGAGATGTTCTGTCATAATAAAATCAGAGAAAGAGTGATAACAAAAGGATGAAAAATGATGCACCATGCAAACAATAAACATGAAAAAGATGGAATGGCTATGTTAATATCAAACAAGATAGGCCTCAAGACAAGGAAGAATGCTATAAAGAGGGACATTTTAAATAAAAAATTCTATTCATTACAAAGACATAATAATAATTAATATATACATGCCTAACACTAGAACTTCAGATTCTATGAAGCAAAAATAGAATTACAAGGAAAATAGAAAATTGCACATAGATATATTAACATGTCCTCTCTGTAATTTATAACAACAACTACATTAAAATATTGGTCAAAGAGAAGAAGTTATGAGTAGCTCTATCAGGCTCCTTCATCTTAATAACATTTATAAAACATGACATCCTATAACTAGAGTACAAATTGTTTGCAAGTGATATGGAACTTTCAAGGCATAGATGGTGAGCCATAACACAAACTTCAAGGAGTATAAATTGGTACAACAATTTTGGGAACTATATGGAAATATCTATTGAGGCTAAACTTACGCCTACCCTATGTGCTAATAAACCCATTCATAGGTATATACCACAGAGAACTGAGTTCACCCAAAGTGAGTACAAATTATCTACAGCAATTTTACTCATTACACCTTAAATCTAGAGAGGCTATCAACAGGAGAGTAGATACATTGTGGTATATTCATATAAGGGAATACAACACAGAAGAATAAACTTTTTGCTATGCAGAACAAAATGGATGAATCTCACAGATATAATAATGTGCTCAGGAATCCAGTTATGAATCTGGTCGTATTGTATGACTCCATTAATATAAAGTTCAAGAACAGTCAAAACGAATCAACAGTAGTTGAGGGCAGAAGACTCTGAAAAGTTTTTTAAAAATTATTATTGTACTTTAAGTTCTGGGGTACATGTGCAGAATGTGCAGGTTTATTACACAGGTTTACGTGTGCCATGGTGGTTTGCTGCACCTATCAACCTGTCATCTACATTAGGTATTTCTCCTCATGCTATCCTCCCCTAGCTCCCCACCTCTTGACAGACCCCAGTGTGTGATGCTCCCCTCCCTATGTCCATATGTTCTCATTGTTCAACTCCCACTTATGAGTGAGAACGTGCGGTGTTTGGTTTTCTGTTCTTGTGTTAGTTTGCTGAGAATGATGGTTTCCAGCTGTATCCACGTCCCTGCAAAGGACATAAACTCATCCTTTTTATGGCTGCATAGTATTCCATGGTGTATATGTGCCACATTTTCTTTATCCGTTCTATCATTGATGGGCATTTGGGTTGATTCCAAGTCTTTGCTATTGTGAACAGTGCCACAATAAACATATGTGTGTATGTGTCTTTATAGTAGAGTGATTTATAATCCTTTGGGTATATACCAGTAATGGGATTGATGGGTTAAATGGTATTTCTAGTTCTAGATCCTTGAGGAATTGCCACACTATCTTCCACAATGATTGAACTAATTTATACTCCCACCAACAGTGTAAAAGCGTTGGTATTTCTCCACATCCTCTCTAGCATCTGTTGTTTCCTGACTTCTTAATGATCACCTTTCTAACTGGTGTGAGATGGTATTTCAATGTGGTTTTGATTTGCATTTCTCTAGTGACCTGTGAAGATGAGCATTTTTTCATATGTCTGTTGGCTGCATAAATGTCTTCTTTTGAGAAGTGTCTGTTCACATCCTTTGCCCACTTTTTGATGGGGTTGTTTTATTCTTGTAAATTCGCATAAGTTCTTTGTAGATTCTAGATATTAGCCCTTCGTCAGATGGATAGATTGCAAAATATTTCTCCAATTCTGTAGGTTGCCTGTTCATTCTGATGATAGTTTCTTTTGCTGTGCAGAAGTTGACTCTGAAGAGTTATTAATTCTTGGAGTAGAAAACATTGTCTAGGAAGGGCACAAGGGATCATTCTACATGATGACAATTTATATTATTTATATGGGTGATTGTAATACTTAAATGCAAGTTAAGTCCCAATCAAAGCAGTTGACAGTTTTTTTTCAAGTTAATTTTAAAAATTATACTTTAAGTTTTGGGGTACACGTGCAGAGTGTGTAGGTTTGTTACATAGGTATACACATACCTTGGTGGTGTGCTCCATCCATTCCTCTGTCATCTACATTAGACATTTCTCCTAGCATTATGCCTTCCCAATCCCCCACCCCCTGCTATGCCTCCCCTGCCCCCTCTAACTTCTGACAGGCCCCAGTGTGTGTTGTTCCCCTCCCTGTGTCCCTGTGTTCTCATTGTTCAGTACCTACTTACGAGTGAGAACATGTGGTGTTTGGTTTTCTGTTCCTATGTCAGTCCACTGAGAATGACGGTTTCCAGCTTCATCCATGTCCCTG
Organism: Plecturocebus donacophilus; assembly: GCA_004027715.1. Classification (NCBI taxonomy): domain Eukaryota; kingdom Metazoa; phylum Chordata; class Mammalia; order Primates; family Pitheciidae; genus Plecturocebus; species Plecturocebus donacophilus. Next base: position 8,501 of record PVKP010053916.1, on the reverse strand, counting down.
CAAAGAACATGAACTCATCATTTTTTATGGCTGCCTAGTATTCCAAGGTGTATATGTGCCGCAATTTCCTTATCCAGTCTATCTTTGATGGGCATTTGGGTTGGTTGCGAGTCTTTGCTAATGTAAATAGTGCTGCAATGAACATACATGTGCATGTGTCTTAACAAATGTGATTTCAGAGGCTCAGCCTTTGCCAACACCACCAACTTTATAAACAAAATATGTGATAAGAACCTTGATTTTCCAGTCAACATTTTTAGGAGCTCCCAAATGATCCAAAAGTAGAATTGGAGATCATTTCCTTCGCAAATTTATTATTTCCAAATCTGATGACTTGGAATGTGTAATCCTTTAGATAGGAGTTTGCAAACAGGTGAGATTTGTACCAACTATATAAAGAAAATTTCTAGAGCAATTACTGATTGAGTCAATCCTGCAATGAGAATATTGAATGACTTAAAAATATCAATGATTTTGAACCCTTTGGAAGCAATTACCACAAACTGATGTGCTAATGGTATGTTATACCTGATTAAAGTGTGGTTTTAGATGGGCAAAACTTTTTGGCTAGTTGAAGTTATGAAAAAAATGTTGTTTTTCTTTAACAGCACTTGCTACTTTTCACAGATTTCCTTCCATTAGCCACCCCTTCCTTACTTCCTTCCCTGTTATTCCAGGTATGCCTAGTAGGAGGCACCTTTTTTGCAGTAGCCTGGACAAGCTTCGGCTTCTCTGGATGGAAACTTTTGTTAGAAAGAGAGTTACAGATTGTAAGGTTTTCCAGTTGCCACAGCTGTTGGGACATTAAAGATGTCTTATATACGTAGACATGTGTTAGCTGAGCCAGTGGAAAGTGTTGGAGTTGGACCTAACTTTAAACAGAAGCTCTAGTACTTGGTAGTTTTGCAGTGTTGGGCAAGTTATTAAAACTCTCTAAGCCTCAGTTTCCTTATCTGTAAAATGTAATAGATAACCATTGGCTCATAGGGTCATTGTGCTACGGTTATTGTGATAGGGCCATCTAGAATGGTGTCAGGCATATTGAAGGGGCTCAATAAGTGATAGTGTTATTATGTTATGATGATAATCCTGTGGCTGTTGCTGCTGCTGACATTACTACTTAGTGGAATTCTGACCTCCTCCCTTCATAAACACAGGCAGAAACATAAGTACACAGTTATGCACAATTAAATGAATTCTTTTTTTTTTTTTTTACGAATAATGGGACTTATCAATTCTTTGTAAGGCACTTTGGATTCTGAAGCAAAATCTCTAAAGAAGTCTAATGACTAAATAGAATTTAAATGCCGTTAGTAGTTCACATAATTATCACAAAGTACTGGAGAGTATTTTGAATATCAATAAATTGAATCACCTTTTTTACTTTCTATAAGATTTCTACTGAGATATTAACAGACAGAAAACCAGTAAAAATACTGTATATATTTTTGTTTTAATTTTTTAAAATTCCACATTGCTTAGCTCAGGAAGATGTGACCAGAAGGAAGTTTTAGAGTAGTTTATTATCCTTTAGAGTCAGCTTTGTGAATTACCTAATTATGCCAAACCTTGGTGCTATTGACATTCTGCACAGTCATTATAGAAAAGCTCATGTGTGGCATGTGCACGACGTAGTTTAATCTGACATTCTTTTTTAATGCCTAGGAAATTTAGGGACTACTGTAAAGATAATAGGCATGGAAATGCAAAGTGTTTTTCTCTTCTTAAATAACAATATTACACTTATACAAACTATACTGAGAAGGAGCTGGGAAGAGAGTATAGAGGATTACTGTCAAATAAGATGATTAATATATATTGAATATTCTCCGTGATCATCATCAGTGAAAGGGATGATGGGGCAACAAAAAGAAATGGTATGAAATGCTGAGGTCTGTTTGAAAGAAGCAGGAATTGATTCAAGTTAAACAAGGGCTCCAGTTAATTTATTATTATTTAAGCTGTGCCAAAAAATATTTAGCATTTTACATGTACTGTCTTACTAAATTCTTCAGTGCCCCTAAGAGGAGGTGTTCAATGGAAAGTCCAATTGACCACTTAGGTGTGGTGTCAAGAAGGATTTTGGGAATTTAACAGTGGTTAAGATAATCTCCCAGAGTGGCAATCACCCACACATAAGCAGAAAAAAACCATATTTTATAATAAGTAGTGAAAGGATAAGCAAATAACTATCAGTATTGATTTGTAATCTCTCTCTCTCTTTTTTCTTTTGAGACTGAGTCTTGCTTTCATCCAGGCTGGAGTGCAGTGGTGTGATCTTGGCTCACTACACCTCTGCCTCCCAGGTTCAAGCAATTCTCCTGCCTCAGCCTCCTGAATAACTGGATTACAGGCATGTGCCATCACACCTGGCTAACTTTTGGGGGTTTTGTCATGTTGGCTAGGCCGGTCTTGAACTCCTGACCTTAACTGATTCACCTGCCTTGATCTCCCAAAGTGCTGGGATTACAGGCCAGAGCCACTGCCCCCAGCCTTATTTATAATCTAAATTAATTTGTAAAACAATCCCTATATCACTTTGGAATTGTAAGATTTCCAGGGTTCAAGGATTATAGGATAGGAATAACTCACATCTAATTTATAATCAAAGATTTATTGATAACCACTAAGATAGTAGATTTATTAAAGTGTTCTCACCACAAAAATAAGTATGAGAGGTAACATGCATGTTAAATAGCTTGATTTAGCCATTTCACAATGTATACAGATATCAAAACATTATGTAGTACTCTCTAAAGATATACAATTTTTACTTGTCAATTAAAAAAACAAGATCTAACCCTATATTTTAGTCCAAAAGAAAGGATTTATTGACTACTTTTGGGTAGGGCACTGTCTGTGGCATGTGGCATGCACAGCCACACCCAAGGAGCAGGATTCTGGAAAGATGGTGGCCTGAAGCACACATCTGACCCCTTCTTTGTGAGAACACCCACTCAGGATCCACGTGGTGCACACAGATAGAGCCTGGAGGGTGTGTTGTCTCTGGTAGTGAGATTTCCCAAGATGTCTCTGAAGCGACTTGAAGGGACTTAATTATCTGAGCCCATGACTCTTTGATGGTAGAAGAGGGAAGATCTTTTAGAAGAGCTGGGGATGTGGTCCAAGCATCAGCATATCTTAAAATTTTCTCATGTGCTTCTGATGCACAGCTAGGGTTACGTGTTACTAATTTAATGCAACTTAGGATAGCCACATTGAATAGTTAAAAGAGTTGATTCATTTGGAGGGAAAAGCAATGGAGAAGTAACACAGAGCATTAACACAGAAAGAAAGAAACTTTCAAGTGGACAAAGTAGATCAACAACAACAAAACTATTACTTTCCAAATTTTACAACTTATTAAAATAATCTAAATATTATTTTGGAAAGCCAAATAGAGTATCTAACACAGACAAAAAATAAATGGAAATGAGAGGTAAAAGATATTTGGCTAATGATTAAAAGGAAAAGGGAATAAATAGAAAATAGATGTTAATGAAAGAAACAACAGGACTTTTCCCTGAGTAGAAGAAAGACTTACATCTAAAATTTAAAATATCTTAATGGCTCCCAAATAGCATTAAAATTAAAGGTCCCAAATAACAAGTGAAAGATATGAGAACAACATAATTTATTATTTAGCTTAATGACAAAACTCAAAGGATCCTACATATAGCCATATATATATTTGGAGAAAGCAGCATTCAGTTGGTACATCCATATGTTCTATATGAGAAGTTATTCAAGTATAGTGAAAATTGGTCGAGTCATCTAAAATGGTGAGGATAATAGGACTTGAATATATAGACACACATGCATATATACACACATATATGTGTGTATAATAAACATTAAGTGTATTTGAAATAGGAAAATCTGTAAGACAAAACTAAGAGACTAGATCTAAGTTTTTAAATCATCTCAGCAAAACTCGAGAGGTGGTGGGTGAGATGTCTGAGATAACCATAGTCTAGAGGTCGATGCTGGTGGACCTGTACTGTTACCCACATGATGTCAGTTGGGGGGTGAAAACATTCTAATGTTTTCATTTGGTGCCAGGGAAAGGCAAGAGGGCAAGTAAACTGTCTTAGTTGGCACCATGGCTCCTTAATCTAGATTCATTTGCAGAGAAATGTAATTTCATCAGAGCCATTAGCATGCATATATAACTAATAGTAATAGTAATAAGTTATTTTTCCAAGGTAACCAGTTGTGTGGGTGGTAGAGGTAGAGAAGAATATGAAACAATAATTGAGCTATCCAGAAAGAATAATGAGAGAAATAGGACAGTAATGAGAGAAACAGAGAAAATGAGATTAAAATACGAGAATAAAACCAAGTATACACATTTTCACAATATACAAAAAATTCTGACTGAATTTCCTTAACACAGGTAAGAGGCTTTTACAGGAGGTTAAAATATAAAATGCACAAATATATATACAAATTAAAAGTCTAATCAAAATAGTGTGATTTAAATGCACTGAACAAATGACAAAATTCTAAAAAATAAGACTGACTCAAGCCAAGTAAAATTATAGTAGTTGGTTTTAATATAATTCATTAGAAAAATATTAGTGATAAGTTCAATAAAAAACCCAGGTTACCTTGGATTTAAATTATGCAATTAAAAGCTCAAAGCTATACTAAAGAAACATTTTAGCCTATATGCAAAAAGCAAACAGTTTTTGGTTCACAGGCATGTGCAATTATCAAAATGAATATCATAATATTACAAATGTAGAGGTTGTGCAGGTCATATTTCTAATCATAGCCAATAGAACTAGAAATCAACAGTAAAATGGTAAAATCTTGGCTACTTGTAGTTTTAAAACACAAACTTTCTTTTTTTCTCTATGTGTCAGCACTTTATTTAAAATTTTTTTTTTTTTTTAAAACATATATTTTATTGCATTTTAGGTTCTGGGGTACATGTAAAGAACATACAGGATTGTTGCATAGGTACATACATGGCAAGGTGGTTTGCTGCCTCCATCCCTATCACCTTTATCTGGCATTTCTCCCCATGTTATCCCTCCCCAACTCCCTACCCCCCACTGTCCTTCCCGTAGTCCCCTGCCACAGACCTCAGTGTATGATGCTCCCTTCCCTGTGTCCATGTGTTCTCACTGTTCAACACCCACCTATGAATGAGAATATGCGGTGTCTGATTTTCTGTTCTTGTATCAGTTTGCTGAGAATGATGGTTTCCAGGTTCATCCATGTCCCTACAAAGGACACGAACTCATCGTTGTTTATGGCTGCATAGTATTCCATGGTGTATATGTACCACATTGTCCCTGTCCAGTCTATCATCGATGGGCATTTGGGTTGGTTCCAGGTCTTTGCTATTGTAAACAGTGCTGCAATGAACATTCATGTGCATGTGTCCTTAAAATAGAAGGATTGATAATCCTTTGGATATGTACCCAGTAATGGGATTGCTGGGTCAAAACACAAACTTTAAATTAAAAAAGAAATTTAAAATATGAAAAACTATCTAGGTAGACAAATATTGAAAGACAAGCTTACATTATAGCTTAGGTGACATAGCCATTGTTTTATTCAGATACAATTTTTACTATTTTTAAAGGCCTCATAGTAAAGATAATCACTGTTGAACTTAAACTAGAAAAAGCATGGTACAGCATACTGAAAGAATAAAGGTAATAATTAGTGATGTAAAAGATAAAATTAATAACATAGAAAATATATATTATCAGAAATAAATGTGGTCCCCAAATATGGGCCTTTAGAAAAAAAACTTGGCATGTTTGATTATGAAAAACATGAAAAGATAAATAAATGCAACAATTAGAAAAGCATAGTTGACATCATCACAGGTCCTGAAAAAATAAACAGTTTATAAGAGAATATTACATATATTTCTTCTGGGATCATATTTTATTGGTAGCTGGTTTCTTGCTTATTTAGGTATTCTCAGTATATTTATTTCACCGTAAGTTTTGCCTGTTTTATCATCACTTTACTCATATCATTGTTGTTACTTAAATTTAGATCTGACAACTGTCTTTATGGTACCAAGGTCTCACATCCTAACACTACCTTCGTCTTTCAACAGTACTATTTTTATTATTCTTATTTTTTTTAGCAATAGAGGAGAGTTATTTATGATGTAGTCCTGGTAGTCAATGTCTACTTTGATACGTCAAGGAGGAATTCACCTAACAGAGATGATATATTTGTTTGTTTTTCTGCACCAACCCTGCACGCAGCGACTCCCTTGTGACTTCTATTGAGCCAACTAGAAATAAGAATGAACGCTCTTTTTTTAATGACAGCTTTGTTCCTGAAACTCAGCATTGTGGGGCAGTTCACTATCAAGGTTTCAGACTATTGCCGTCATCGAGCTGCTTTTATGGAGCTGGTTGAAATCTGTGTTATTATACTAGAGTCAATTTCATGATGCTGGTAGATTATCCATGAAAATGCATTAGGGAATCTTCAACATCGTCATGGAAACCCTAACAAAAACCACATATAAATGTACTACCCCTTAAGTATAAAAACCAGTATCTCAACATTGAGGCCCCCGGGAAATAACTGGAAATGGTGATGATTACTCCTGGTGAGTCAGGACTTTAAATTGATAAAGGAATTCTCTAGAGTCAAAGCACAGAGTCTTTGAATGAGAAGGGCAAAACAACTGCTGATAAAAAAGGGCCCAACATTCGGCATTATCACTTAAAAATTGCTATTGGGATGTATTAAAAAATACTTTTCCGATATTTTATTCATTTGTAACAATTATCCAGGCCTCCTATGCTGGAATCAGGCCCCTTGGCTTAAATTGGTACAAACCTCATTTCCATTGGCTTTTCCACTGCAGACCTTTACAGGTACACTCAAAGCAATCTTTAATTAGTGTTTTGACTTGTGTTGAGAAGCAAGAGACCGAAAATACGTGGTAGCTTCAACGCTTTCTAAAGTATGGTCTACTTCTACTGCTCTCTAGGGTGTGAGTGACAGACAGACATTATAATATCGTAGTATTAAGATTATGATACCACTGAGGCCTTGAGCTTATTAAAAAGAACATTGTACTTGGACAGGCGCAGTGGCTCACACCTGTAATCTCAGCTCTTTGGGAGGCCAAGGTGGGCGGATCACCGAGTCAGGAGATTGAGACCATCCTGGCCAACATGGTGAACCCCTGTGTCTACTAAAAATACAAAAATTAGCTGGGCATGGTGGTGGGCACCTATAGTCCCAGCTACTCGGGAGGCTGAGGCAGGAGAATCGTTTGAACCTGGGAGGTGGAGATTGCAGTGAGTTGAGATCACACCACTGCACTCCAGCCTGGTGGCAGAGCGAGATTGTCTCCACAAAATAAAGCACATTGTACTCAAACTAGAACCCAACTTTTCTCTAAAACAGAGGAATAAGTCCACATAAAACTTCTATGATTTTGAACTTTAATACTGTGAGACATACGTCCATTGGATCTTGTTTCTGTTTTTCTTTTCCTCCAGAGTAAGAAATTAAAACATCCTAGGTAAAAAGAAGCCATAGGGTATATGATTTTGATTGCCTGTTGTCGTTGTACTCTAAGTTAAATTGTGTGTTTGGATTTTGTGTTACAGTATCTTCTGTGTATTTATTCTTACTTCTAGACAGGTAAGTTTTGTTCTGTTGAATGTCTTTGAATTTGTAACTTAAACCTTGAATTATGACAGATACAATTATCTGAATTGCTATACTGCACTTATCACAAAGCTCCATTTCCCTATGTGGTAGAATGAAGATGATTCAAAGTGTTATATATTATTTAAGGGATGTATCAGGAAAGAAAAAAATATATACCAATACATATATTTTCAAGTGATTAAATGTGGGGAGAAATGTCAGGTATAGGTGATGGGGGGATGGAGGCAGCAAACCACCTTGTTGTGAATGCACCTATGCAACGATCTTGCATGATCTGTACATGTACCCCAGAATCTAAAGTACAATTAAAAAAAAAAGAAAAAAGAGGAGAGAGATCCAAGATGGCCGACTAGCAACAGCTCAGGAATGTAGCTCCCAGTGAAAGCGCAGAGAACCAGTGGACGCCGCACTTTCCGACGAATTTTTGTTGCCCACAGACCGCGAGATTCCCAGCAGAGGAGCCACACGGGTCGCCAGCGCGACTCTTTTGGCCAGCGCGGCTGTTTTGCCGGCGCCCCAGTGCGGCACTTCCCAGTGCGGAGTATACGGGACGGACGGGCTCGGCTGGTCCCATCCCCACAAGGAAAACAGCAATTGGAAGCGCTGAGGACTGAGAGTTTCACAGCAAGCACAGCGAACCTGGGAAGGTCTGGCTCTGAGGGGAACCAGCGTCCGCCAAAGGAAAACTAAGAAACCGAAAAACTTCATCACCGGGTGGAGAGAGATCCAAGATGGCCGCGTAGCAGCAGCTCGGGATTGTGGCTCGCGGTAAGGGCGCAGAAAGCGAGTGGACGCCGCAGTTGCAGACGAATATTTGATGCCCACGGACT
>PVKP010053915.1:0-11717 GCA_004027715.1 Plecturocebus donacophilus | reverse complement strand
AAAAAAAAAAAAAAAAAAAAAAGACTAGGACAAAAATACCTACTTTCAAGGAGGTCACAGTCTAGAGGAAGAAACGAGACATATAAATGAACAAAATAGGTCCCCATCCTTTAAATCTACTTTAAAAAACAAAAAACAGGTCAAGCTTATGTACAGGATACAATGGAAGCCGAAAGATCCCCAACTCTGCCTTACTTTGGGGAACAAAGTGGGAGGTACATCTCAAAGGTCAGAGAGTAAACATAGGTTCAACTGAAGAACTCTAAAAACTTCGCTAGAATACAGAAATGTCAAAATGAGGACTGGTGGGCAAGGGCCAAAGGACCAGTCACGCCTGGATTTCATGTGACACAGGATGCTAATAAAAGCCGTGCAGTCCTATAACCTGATTTGCAGTTTTTAAAGACTAACCTGGGCTGCTGTGGAGTACAGACTGTAATGAAGTACAGAATGGGAGGGTCGGGTATGAGAAAAACAGAATGCGCATCTCTTTCCCTGTAATGTCTTTGCTCTGCCTTAATCAGAGCTCTACATTCAAAATAAAAGTACCACTCTCACTGCACAACTCCCCCAGTATCTGAAGACCACCATGGTGCTTCCCTAAACTAGCCTTTCTTCCAAGTCAGTACCACACATTCCACATCCACTCCTCCAGATTTCAGTATCCTGTGTCCTTTGGCATCATAGTACACAGGCACCTTGGAACTAGGCACAGATACAAGACAGCTCTGGTCTGGCAAGCACAGAGCTTGGCAAGACTATTATTTCACTCTATCAAGACATTGAGTTGCTCCTACCTTAATCTAAGAGGAAAAAATCTGCTTTTCTAGGAGCTTCCAGGGGTTCATAATAAGTTCATGGTTATTAATATTTTCAAGTCTTTTTCCATACAAACTGTTGTTGCTAAGCTACTTTTCTCTTTTTTCCCCTAACGCTTTACTACAAAATTTTACAAACATGCAGAAATGTTGAAAGAAGTGTACAGTTAGCAACACCCCACTTCTTTCCTCTTCTTCTTAATTTTTTTTCTCTATCATAGCACACTACAACCTGAACTCCTGGTCTCAAGCAATTCTGCTGCCTCGGCCTCACAAGGAGCTGGGATTACGGGAGGATGCCACCATGCCCAGCTTTTTTCCTCTTTATTGCTGTGTAATCTGTATTCTAAAAAATCAAAACCTTTATCCGTTAAAATTTTCATCTAGTCAAATCAACTCAAGGTTCCAGCCTTTAGGATAATTTTAAATTTTGACTTTGACTTGAAACCCATTAGTCTTCCTTCTAACAAGTGCTATCTTTAACGTAAGTCACCTGACCACTCAGTATTTTCATCTACAATAAAAAGAAATTTGGATTCTAAGGCATCTCTACGACACCTTCTGACTCTAAAAACCTTGTAAGATAATTCACATAATTCATGGCATTACACAGGACAAAGCAATGGTAAGGCTATGTGACACACCACAAGTATCTCTTTCTGTGTCTCCTGTACAGCGAGTAGAGAACTGAACTTAAAAGTCCAAAGAACTGGGTTCAAGCTCCAGCTCTGTCATACAAGTTGTGTGACTATGGGCAAATCACTTAATCACTTTATATATCTGCAAATCTGTTTCTTCTCCTATAAAGAAGAATTGATAAAATCTGATTTATAGAATTCTTGTAAAAACCAACATGTGTACACCAACAAGAACACAACTCCTGATATCCCAGTTCCAAAAGTTATTTCATCAGGGATCAAAGGTCAAAGGAAAAAATGGTGCAACAATCCAAGGTCAGGGATGGCAACTTATTTCAGTGATTCAGAAACCCCACCCTCACCCACCATTCACCCATGAAAAACACACCAATCAAGTTTCAGAAATATGCCAAAAGGACATTATAAATTTATCTTACTGTCATACCACATACAGAAGGATCCACCCTGAATAAAGGACAACACAAATTGTCCTGGAAACCACGAGGGAGCTCTGAGAAGCGCCTTCAGCCCTGGCACAGTGTGGGACAGGAACCCTTTTGGGCAACTACAGAGGCAGTCCCCAATCCCTCCATTCTGTAGTCACACCAGGAAATTGACTGCTGTCACTACTTTTTCCTTTAAATTCCTCCTATTCACCTCCATTAGAATCTTTTCCCCTCAATGTTTCAAAAATGGCTACTATTTAAAATCATTTAAATAGGCAGTTATTTAATTGACATTTTATAATTCTCTGTGCTTATTAAAAAAAAAAAAAGAAAAGAAAAGAAAAGAAAAACTGTTATCCAGGAGACTGCTCAACTAGGTATGATCAAATCTGTATCCTGGGGTAAGTTAGCCTCTCTGAAATGTCAGTTTCTTCATTGTAAAATGGGGCTGGTAAAACTATGTACCTTTCTTACAAGGATGTTGAGAGGAGGCAATGAAATAATGAACCTAAAGTGGTTAGCAGGTTGGCAGCCCAGAATAAAGACCAGATAACATGAGCTATCATAATTTACAGAAGAATATACTGCATACCCCATGTATGACTACTGCCTTATTAAAGTAAAAGCAGCAATTCAAAAGACTCTTTGTAAGAGAAAGCTTTAAAAGGAATGACTAAAGATTGTTTTTATCTACTACTTACTTTAAATTGTATATCAGAGCCCACAGATGTCAACAAACAACATTAGCTTCTGGGTTTTTCCCACGGAAAATTATATATTAAGAAAATACTGAAAATATATGGTAGGGAGTTCACTGGAATGATAATCAAGAAACCTAGACTGTGGACCCAGGTGTGGCACCATCTATGTGACCTTGTGCAAGTCACTCAAACTCTGTGAGCCTTGTTTATAAAGGAGAGCGGATTAGTAGCTTTCAGAAGTTCAAAAGTTTTATTTCATAATCTGTACCTTCAGAACAGGGAATCAAACAATTTAGGAGGAATTGCTTATTAATTAGGACTTTTTATGCCTATTAATACCCCCTGAAAATCCAAAAAGGGTTTTTTAACCTAAGGAATCTAAATATATTTCTATTATGTCACAAACTTCATTTTCAAAATGCTGAGCTCATATTAAAATTGTAAATTAAGAACAGACTTAAAACACTGAGGAGTCGTCACAGTCAAGGGAAATTGTAACTCAGGGAAAAGGCCACGTGGGAGTCAGAAAGTCAATGTTGCTAAATGAAGCAAAATCCAACAATCAATTTGATAAAATCATGTGTCTTACAAAAAACCAATCAAAACTTTGAAAAGAAACTTAGTAAGAAATGTGTAAAATAAATAAATCATAATGTAATGGATTGATCCTATATTCTATATAGGACCCTATGTACCTACATAAGAAAGGTTATGTATATTCTTCAACATATATATAAACTTTCTTATGGTGAATTATGACACACATTCAGAAAAGTACATTTTACATACACATTTTAAAGACTTGGAGTGAGACTCCATTGAAAAAATCAAGGACTACTAATAGGGAAAGTCTGAGCCTTGTCATGTCAAAAAACTGCACATGTGCAAATCAGCACATATTCAAGGTGCATGAAAGAGACAGGAGAGAGAGGCAGAGGTAAGATGCCTTCAGATGTGTGACTGCTCACTTTGAATCCAGACAGAAGTCTAGTACTGCTCAAAAAAACTTCAATGCTTACTGACTAAGGAGGTACAATTTTTAAATGCTTGTTTTTATAAGACAGTATTTTCTTAATTTTTAAAGACAAATTTTATACTATGCCTAAAAATGTAATGTGTAGTACATTTAATAGGGTAGTTTCCTGTTTCCAGAAATGAACGGTATAGATTATGACTTAATGAGGAAAGATGGCATCCAGATCTACCTCTCCCCTGCTTCTACCACCAACTCCAAGACGAAAGAAACTGCACCCTAGGTCCTCTCCCAACTCCAGGTATGCACTCCCCCTTCCTCATGGCCACAGAAGGAAAATGCAGTTTTCTGCTTTAACCTCATTCTTCTCACAACTCCCTCCTTTCTGCCTGTCCAACCAGTTAAGGAAATCTAAAGGTGAATCTACAGGAGAGAGACCACGCCGCTCAGTCATGCCTGAGTGCCCACTTTAGTCAATGATAAGGTAGTGACTGTGAACAGGGCCAATGGAGGGATGGAGGCCAAGTCATGCTGCAGTGGAGTGGAATAAAGAGCTGAGTAGGAAAGAAAAGGATAAAGAACTTCTCAAAAATTTGGCTTTGTGAAGGAGAGAGAGTCAGGGGGTAATGAGGAGGCTGAGACACTTTGCTGATGTTACTATCATTGTTTAATTACAAAAGTTAAGTTGCCTGGAGAGCACCAGCCAGCCAATGTGGAAAGCCTACACTGCACAAATACTAGGGCACTGATTCTCATAATAGCCCTACATGGAGGAAAGGAGGAAGAAACTTTGGCTAGAGAGGAAAGCAAGCAGCTTGCCCAACCACAACTACATATAGGATGCTAGCAATAAGGAGGTAGTTATCATTAACACCAATTCAAACGGCCACTAAACAACACAACTGTATTCCCACTTGTCTGGGCCAAAGAAAAGCTCACTCATACTAATTTATGATTTCTCTATTGTTCTATGAGGCTTAACACAAGAAAATAATTAGAAATGAATAGAGGCTCCTGGACTTTTCAAACTTACAACCATATAAGTCTTCTCCTTCTTGCTACTTTTCGAAACATAACGAAATAAAAAAAAACTAATCTTATACCAAGACCTCTTCAGATTCATTTCTGGAGATCTTTTCTAATTTTCATGCAAACTGCTGGAAAGAACGTTAAACTGCTGACAACACTTACAACATTCCAGACAAGTGACAAGCCTGGAAAACGACAGCCGAAAAGAATTTCTGGCAATAGTACATAAGCGACTTTTCCTGATTTAGTCCAAAACACATTGGTTCCCAAAGTTCAAACTGCCAGAATGCAAGAAATTTTGAGTCCCTTCCTTAGCCAAAGTTTCTGAATATTTACAAAAAGAAAAAGTTTATTCAAGATCCCTTCAAACCACAGCTTTACGCTCAGACTCTTGGCAGGCAGTTTAAACTTGCACAATATATAAAATTAACTGTCAGCCATAGTTTTAATTCAAAACATCAATCTGATATATTTCTACATTTATAACAAACTCTGATGTGCAACACTGAATAAAACATTTCATTTTGTACTTCATTAGTGGTTCAAGTATAACAATGTAAAAAATCCTTTCTAAAATACTTAAAATTTTAGACTTGAGAGAGTTTTGACAATGGCTCAAAGGAAGTCTTCCTAAACTAAATTGAGTTAAAATAGATTAGAATTCAACTTCAGCTTAGTAAAAACAAAGTCTTTTTTCCAACAAGCATTTCACGGGTTACGTTAAAAAGAAATTAAAACAAAAAATGCTAAGAAGTTCTTTTACCTTGTGTCAAGTGAGTATAAAGCAGTGGTACTTAATGAGGGGTAGGTGGTAATTTTGTATGCTAGGGGATATTTGGCACTGTCTGTAGACATTTTTGGTTGTTAGAACTGGGTGGGAGGCAAGGCCAGGAAGTGGAGGCTGCAGTGAGCCAAGACTGCACCACTGCACTCCAGCCTGGGTGACAGAGCGAGACTCCATCTTAAAAAAAAAAAAAGCTTGAGACCAGCCTGACCAACATGGTGAAACCCCGTCTCTACTAAAAATACAAAAATTAGCCAGGCGTGGTTGTGCACACCTGTAATCCCAGCTACTCAGGAGCCTAAGGCAGAACTGCTTGAACCGGGGAGGCAGAGGATGCACTGAGCTGGGATCACGCCACTGCACTCCAGTCAGGGCAACACGAGCAAAACTCCATCTCAAAAAAAAAACCAAACAAACTAAAAAAACCCACACAACTCCATGTAAATAGGAGAACCTACTAAACTTGATAAATGGCATATGTGAAATAACTGTAGCTAATATCATAGTTAATGACATAAGACTGAATATTTTCCCCATGGGATTAAAAATAAGACAAGGAAATCCACTCTTACTACGATTGAAAATGCCTTTGCAAAATTATGACTGAGACAGTGAGAGATCTAATTTAATCGACTATGTTTCTAGCCCCCAAGCTATTCTTGTTCATTCTGTAGGCTGAACTAACTTTCGGAGAAACTTAGTTTATAGTTTAAAACAAAGACAGTAACATCTCTTTCCCAAAGCAGACCTCCTTCTTGCATGGGGACCAGATTGCCTTTGTAGGACTAACAGCCATAAGATTAGAAATTATGGTTTAGGAGTCATGCAACTGAAGGTTACAAGATTGTGACCCTCCCTAAACTGCTCCTGATTAGTGCTTGAGATATTTTGCAGACCCTGCACCTGATGGATCAGCTGGCACCATCCAGATTGATTAACGGACTCATCTGATCTTGTGGCCCCCACCCAGGAACTGACACAGTGCAAGAGAAACAAGACAGTTTCAATTCCCTACAACTTCATCCCTGACCGATCAGCACTCCTGGACCACTGCCTTCCCCCGACCCACCAAGCTGTCTTTAAAAACTCTGCTCCTCAAATGCCCAGGGAGACTGATTTGAGTAATAAAAAAACTCTGGTCTCCTGCCCAGCGGGCTCTGCCCGAATTACTCTTTTCTCTACAGCAATTCCCATCTTGATGAATCAGCTCTGCCGAGATAGTGGACAAGGTGAACCCACTGGGCAGTTACACTTCTATTTATTATGTACTTAGAAGTTCTAGCCAGTGCAGCAAAGGAAGCAAAAATAAATAAAAGGCATTCAGATTAGGAAGAAAAAAGTAAAACTATCTTTATTCACAGACAACACTGACAGAATATCCAATGGAATTCACAAAAAAACTATGAGAACAAATTATATCAAGGTCTCAGGATCCAAGATCAAAATACAATAACCAAGTGTATTTTTGTGTATTAGGAATAAATAACTGGAATTTGAAATTCACAATATTATCAAACTATATGAAATACTTAGGAGTAAACGTGACCAAACCCCATAAAAAAAAAAAAAAAAAAAAAAAAAAAAAAGAAAAAATCTGTATACTGAGAACTATAAAATACTGTTGAGAGAAATTAAAGAACTAAATTTTCAATTTCTCAATGCAGGCTGGGAGGCTAACATCTACGAAGGAGAGAGTGAGCACATGACACAGAGCACTGAGAAATTCCTCAGTAACACATGAGAATTAATGTGTCAGTCCCCGTCTGCTATGTCATCCTTTAGACACCAATTCAAGACAGCATAATTCAAAAACGAAATGAGGAAGAAAAAGGTGATGAGGGGCAGAAGGAAAAAAGAATTTGACACTTCACAATGTAGAGACTGTTACAAACTGTAGTTAATGTAAAACTATGGCCCAGTAGGGCAGCTCACACCTGTAATTCCAGCACTTTGGGAGGCTGAGGCAGGTGGATCACTTGCAGTCAGGAGTTCGAGACCAGCTTGGCCAACATGGTGAAACACCATCCCTACTAAAAATACAAATTTAGCTGGGCGTGGTGGCACATCTCAGCTACTTGGGAGTCTGAGACATGAAAATCGCTTGAACTGGGGAGGCAGAGGTTGCACTGAACCGAGATCATGCCACTACACTACAGCCTGGGCAACAGACTGAGACTTCATCTCCAAAAAAAAAAAAAAAGAAAAGAAAAGAAAAGAAAACTACAGAGACTCTAGTAAGGCAGTCCCCCATCACTGGGAGGCCCAAGCGGAACAACCTACGAATGAGGGAGCATGGCAGAGCCTTAGCTTCAACCCCTCAACTCATCAGCTGTCCTGACTTCTTGAGTGAGCACACAAAACAAAGTGGTGAAATCTGCTGGGCTTAACACTCAGGGATTACTACCATCCTTGCATGCCACTTCGAAACAAATCTTTTTGTTTGTTTTGAGACAGGGTTTCACTCTGTCATCTAGGTTGGAGTGTGGTGGTGTAATCACAACTCACTGCAGCCTCAATCTCCCAGACTCAAGTGATCCTCCCACCTCAGCTTCCCAAGTAGCTGGGATCTCAGGCGAGTGCCACCAGGCCCGGATAATTTTTTTATTTTTATTTTTAGTAGAGACGAGGTCTAACTATGTTGCCCGGGATGGTCTTGAACTCCTGGGCTCAAGTAATCCTCCCTCCTTGGCCTCCCAAAGTGCTGGGATTACAGATGCGAGCCACTGCACCCAGCCAGAAAACAAGAAACAAATATTAAAGTAATAAGAATGTGAAATTAATCTCTGTAACTAAAGTCACAAATAGGAAACCCTGAGCTTTTGGGAGATACTTAATTTTTTTCATCTCCTCCAACTAAAAGTGGCAAATGAGGCCAGGCACTGTGATTCTCACCTATAATCCCAGCACTCTGGGAGACCAAGGTCAGGAGCTTGAAACCAGCCTGGTCAACATGGTGAAACCCCTGTCTCTACCAAATATATGAAAATTAGCTGGGTGTGGTGGCACTTGCCTGTACTCCCAGCTACTCAGGAGGCTGAGGCAGGAGAATCACTTGAATCTAGGAGGCAGATGCTGCAGTGAGCTAAGATCGTGCCACTGCACTCCAGTTTGGGCAACGGAGCGAGACTCCATCTTAAAAAATAAATAAATAAAGTGGCACATGAGAGAGGAAGCAGGTTTTGGAAGTGTGTAAATGCCTCAAAGGTCAGCATTTGATCTTACTGCCTATGAGTTCCCAGTAAGTGTAAAACATGTGAAAGGACTCTGAGACACAAAAATACAACTGGATAGTCCTAGGCAGGCAAGAGGAAAGTTGAGTAAATGTGTGTCTAAAATATGCATTTCTAGACTGGCCACAGTGGCTTACACCTATAATCTTAGCACTTTAGGAGACCAAGGCAGGAGGATCATTCAAGACCAGGAATGTGAGATCAGCTTGGGCAACATAGTTAGACCCTGTCCCTACAAAAATAAAAATTAGCTGTGGTAATGAGCACCTGTAGTCCCAACTATTCAGGATGCTGAGGGGGGGGAAAAAAACACTTAAGACCAGGAGGTGGAGGCTGCAGTGAGCTACGACTGCATCATTGCTGCACTCCAGCCTGGGCAACAGAGCAAGACCTGTTTCTAAAATAATATAAGTAATAATAATGAATGTACATTTCTAACTTCAATTCAAAGTTAAGGCCAGGCACAGTGACTCATGACTGTAATCCCAGCATTTGGGAGGTCAGCCTGTGGAAAATAGTGAGACCCTGTCTCTATAAAAATAAAAGTAAATAAATAAAATAAATAAAGTCAAATTTTTTAAAAATCTGAACAAAAACGTTTAACTACACTACTTCTCGGGCCAACAGTGTAGGAGTTAGCACGGGCACAACCAGGTTGCACATCTACATACAATCTGCCCTTGTTGGAAGGACATCCTTTTTCCTCCTGGCTTAACTACTCTAGGTGACCCATATTATTATAAATTATTAGCATCAACAATTGAAAGCAGGTTTTACTGTAAGGCACAATCTCAATAATTAATAGAGCAATATAGTAAACACATAAAAGTTCAGGAAGAAGCCATTCTTGAATGGGCCTGGAAGTTTTCCCATGTCCCCCAAAGTATTCTTAGTTGCATCCATCAGAACCTTTCCACATATACACATATACCTCACTCATGCTTTTGTGAAGTGTTTATTATTTAATCAATAGATTAAGAGGATTTGGATACAACTGATAAATGTACAAACTTTGCTACCAAGGAGTGACACGTTTACTTTTCCAGCTCATCAGTTTATGTCCTAGGAAAATCCCAGAACCACATTGACCAGCTGTTTTCTATTTTCCACTTTAGGATGGTGTTTCTCTTTCACCTGCAGAGTGACTAATACTGACTACAGTAATATAAGTAACACCATTTAGAGTAATTTCCTCCTTTTTTTTTTTTTTTTTTTAAAAGATGAGGTTTCACCATGATGGCCAAGCTGGTCTTGAACTCCTGACCTCAGGTGATCCACCCATCTCAGCCTCCCAAAGTGCTAGGATTACAGGCATGAGCCACCACGCTCGGCCGTAATTTCGTCTTTAGTACTTTATTTACACTACTAAGAAAGTTGCCAATGATTCAAACTGGACTCACTGGTGAAACCCTATACTATATACGTGATTAACTTATTTCCTAATATCTCCATCCACCCTCTCCACTGGAAAGTAAACTCTAAAAATGCAAGAATTTTGTGTGTTTTTGTTCAAGGCCTAGAGCAGTGCCTGGCTCGTAACAGTCACTTAATATCTGCTAACTCTGATGACTGAACGGTATATTCATATTGTGCAGTATTACCATGAAGCCATTAAACACAGTGAGAGATACCAGATAATTTAATGGAATTTCCAGAAGTATGAAGTCAAGAAAACAAGAAAAGTGTCAAAACTATAATCCCACTGTTTCTTTTTTTCCCCTAATACAGAGTCCTGCTCCGTCATCCAAGCTGTAGTATGGTGGTGCCATCATGGCTCACTGCAACCTTGAACTTCTGGGCTCAGGAAATCTTTCCACCTCAGCAAGTAGCTGGGACTGCATGTGTGCACCACAATGCCCAGCTAATATTTTAAAAATTATTTTTTTTGTAGCCAGGCGTGGTGGCTCACGCCTGTAATCCCAGAACTTTGGGAGGCCAAGCTGGGTGGATCACCTGAGGTCAGGAGTTCAAGACCAGCCTGGCCAACATGGTGAAACCCCATCTCTACTGAAAATACGAAATTAGCCAGGCACATTGGCATGCGCCTGTAATCTCAGCTATTCGGGAGGCTGAGGCAGGAGAATCACTAGAACCCAGGAGTGGAGGCTGTAGTGAGCAGAGATTGCGCCACTGCACTCCAGCCTGGGCTACAGAGCAAGACTCCGTCTGAAAAAAAAATTATGTTTTATAGAGACGGTCTGGTCTCTCCATGTTGTCCAGGCTGGTCTTGAATTACTGGGCTCAAATGAATCTCCCACCTCAGCTTCCCAAAGTGTTGGGATTACAGGTGTGAGCCACAATGCCCAGCCTGATCCCACTTTTAAAAAAGTATACCCCAAAATCCATACATTGGTGAGGAAGTGGAGAACCTGGAATCCTCATACACAGAATGTAAAATGGTACAGCTCTGGAAAACATTTTAGCAGTTCCTCAAAATGTTTCACATAGCTACTATAAGACCCAGCAATTAAACTTCTAGGTATATATACCTAAGACAACTGAAAGAGTATGTCCACACAAAAATTTGAAGAGGAACTTGTACACACTTGTTCACAGTAGCATTATTCACAATAGCCCAAAGTGACAAAAACACAAATGTTCATCAACTGGCGAACAAACGAAGTATGAAGTATCATTCAGCCACATAAGAAATGAAGTGCTAATACTTGCTACAACAGGGATAGACCTTGCTAATGTTTTGATAAACGAAAGTCAGACAAAAGGTCACATGTTGTATGATTCCACTTACATAAAATATCCAGAATAGGCAAATGAATAGAGACACAAAAACTAGTGACTGCCCAGAGCAGGAGGCAGTGGTGAATGTGAAATGAATACTAATAAGTATAGATTTCTTTTTGAGGTACTGAAAATGTTCTAGAATCAGATAGTGGTGATCAATGCATAACATTGTGAATATACCAAAAATCACTTGAAAGGTAGACTTTAAAAGCCTGAACTTTAAGGTATGTGAATTACACCTCCATAAACCTGTTGTTTTTTAACGCATGTTTATTTGCAAATGAATATACAGATAAGAGGATTATATGAAAGGTTAATGATGATAACCTTGGTGATAGGATACAGGGGACTGGGAG